>DWEI01004255.1:0-11871 GCA_018245875.1 Mysoria ambigua | reverse complement strand
GGGGGACGAGCGTGTAGAGGCGCGAACCCCCTGAGATGAGTATGTGGTCCGTTGTCGGCTCGGTCGTACATACGCCTCGCCAACGGGGCCACAAACTCATCCAGCGGCTCCACCCGCAGCTCGCGCTCCATCACGTCGTTCCTGACATAGCGGCCCGCCCCCACGATCGCTCGGAGGGTCAGGCTCTGCTGTGCCCGGAGACGCTTTCGCTGCGACCGTGCCACCAACGCGTACCGCGCTGGTGCCGCGTAGGTGAGCCGCGATCGGATGTACTGGGAGTGTACCTACTCCACTCCTCTGGGATTGAGGAAGTGATGTTACCTTTAAGTAGAACTAATATATCATTAACGTGTGCGTGTTACCACGAAGTATCAGTTGTTTAAACAGGAGAAATGCAAATTTTTTCATCTTATTTTGGCACTTAACGATACATACCAATGGTGTACTAAAATATTCAATTAATGAACTTCATAGCTTAATTATTAACAGCTTTTAGCGTCAAGATTGTCACATTGAAAGCTGGTTAAAACTAAAAAAAAATAATATAAATTATTACTACTATATTTTACATTAGCTTATTATATTGGCGTACGAATATAAATAAGTTTAAACAAACAGATAAATATTTATTAACATTTCAATTTACATGTGAAATAAATGTTTGTACATATATATTGTATACTCACCACAGCGTTGTATCCCCAACACAGTCTGTCGACGGCCTATAAGGTCTAGTCCTTTTAGGCCATCGACAGAACACTAGGGCTGTCCCTTCCGCTGCTAATTGGAATACATTAGTCGGGCCATCGAGCATCGTGCGATCTAGACGGACGGACCGGGGCCGGCGTAACATCCCTTTTATTAGGAAAGCGATCGTGTTATTAGCAAAGTTTGAGCCATCTCGGGCTTGGAAATTTCATTGATGTTGAAGTTACTTGCCGACTTTGCAATTCAATTGTGTTTAACATCTACATTATCATCGATTACGTTATAATATCAGTCCGATGTAGTTATTTTGTGGGAATAATTACGAGGAATTGCGTGAATAGTTAGGAGTGTTCTGCATTCCTCTGCCTACCTCTTCGGAGATTACAGGCGTGAAGTTACGTTTTATAATAACGAGGCCATTTTAAGTACAGGTAAAAAGCATAGAAATAAATCAGAATCACCCCTGGGCCTCTCATTAAGAGGCATGATGTTACCCCTGTAATCCCCGAAAAGGTATACACTGTAATATAGTTTCAACATTTTTCGCCGCACTATGGAATACGTGGTGAGTATTGCGATACACCGGGCACATTTCTAGACCCCCGGCTCCTTCTGGAATTTAAACCCTGGACCTCCCAGCCAGAAGTCACCACAACCAACACGACCACGAGGCAATGGAGAAAATAATATAAAAAGAGACATAGTGTGCCTTATTCGGAATCCATTTGCCAATTACGACCTCAAGAAAGTACTTAGTAAATGAGATGAACATAAACATGGACTGCGAAATACATAGAACATCAAAGTAATAAATAATATCATTATTGGGAGAACCGACAAGACCGAAATAACGTTTGATTCGTATTGTTCATATTTCGGGCTGACTTCACAAACAAGGCAATTACCTGAATGAAAGTAAATACGAGCCTTCCAGCAAATTTAATAAGCGGAGCGAAGATGAAAAAAATTCAAACAAGTTGAAAAAACTTTCGTAAAATTAAGCAGCGAGAGTCGTGCCCGATAAAAATCCCTTACGAATTAAATTAAGGAAAATTCTGATAAAATGAGTTATATAAAGATACAAAGGATAAAAATACACATTTAAAACCGTCCGTCGCGTCGGCTCGCTTTTGGAGTTATACATCGAAACATTATATCGATAACGTTCCACAGGAGTGATTCGATTGCACGAGTAACGACACAACGGAGCGCTCCGGGACGATTTGATGTAAAACAGCTTTTTTCTTTCGAAAGGTAAATGTCGTTTTACAGCGAAACGAAATTTACTTTTAACATAAGTCGATTTTCATAAAATGTTATTTTGCTTGTAAACGTTGCTTTCACAGGTGGTAGAACGCTCTGCGGTTCGACTCCGGCGGCACCACCGCCACACCTATTTCTGCCTTATAACAGCAGCGTTAAACGCTGCTGTGTTCCGGTTTGAAGGGTGTGGTACTTTTTCGAGGCATTCCATCTTAGTCCTCAGGGGTATAGGCGCACCTGCGGTCGAATTATCTGAGGTTGATCACAGATGTCCATGGGCGGCAGTAGCCACTTACCATCAGGTGGACTGCATGCCCGTCATCTACTTCATCATTATAAAAAAGTGGCGAAATGTGCAAGTGCTCTATCTACATACATCCGCCTACCGCTTCGAGGATTACAGGTATGATGTTACGTTATGTTATCCCTCACAATACAATCATTAACTGTCGAACCATTCTTGCTTTAACAATTTTCTATAACGAATAAGACGACATATTAATTAATAACGTTCCGAAAGACCCAATTGGTCATCACATAACATTAATGAGTCAACAGCCATTGAGCCGACGCACTCCATCGATACGAGTTCAGCGTAGCAAACAGGAAAAACCAACTCGAATATTGTAACAATTTACATTACATTTTTCTCTATTTCTGTATACATATATTTCCTGGAAGTCGTGGAACTGGAATTATGTGTAATGGATTTGTTTTTTTGAATGTTAACAGGCCGAGCGATGCGAGCATACGTTTGTATTGAAGAGTTTGTAAAGTATTGGACGGATCACGAGATTTAAAGCTTCTCGGTGTCCCTCGGTGATAGTAGCGCTTGATGTCACTACAGTTTAAGAGTTGACAACAGTCTATTCTGGTGCAGTACTCACTGAAAATACTTCAATATTTTACCAGTTGCCATCTAATGAGAGCAGAGGAGGGACTATTCCAATCACCTCCGTATGAAAGTTAATCGTATACAAAATTGTTTCCAAATATATTGCAATATTATTGTCTTAAGTGGATTTTTCCATGTCATTAAATACATCTGTATGTATTCCACTTCCTTCCCGTTTCCAAATCCTAAGAGAACGGAAAGTAACGTAGAAGAAGCAAGTAAACCTTGGTAGGATAAAGACACTTGATTCTATGCTTTCTAACCCATAAGTAACCAAGCGTGGCTACAATATTAACACCCAGGTAACGAATACCTTTTTTCATAGACACAAAATATTATACTCCTGTGTAAATATTCTACATAAATGAAAAAAAACCCGTTCCGACTTGAACCGGTCATGAGTACTTTTATAATTTAAACGAGACTCTCGCCTTGTTCGCCGGTTGTTTGGCGAGTTGGGAGATTACTTTTGGGAATCGCCGAGACGGATGGAATGAACAATCTTATCTTCTGCGAGTAATAAATTCGCATCAACTCGAATTCGGGATAAAAGAGAAGGAGGGAAACATGACTAATGGATATCATATTGTCAGTGCAATCACTTAAGGGTTAATGAAATATACATATATGCATTGTGTTTCATTTGTTCTCATCTCGCAAAAAAAATTCCTGGGAACAAATCGAGCCCATGACCCTCGGCTCAGCAGTCAGATCCACTAATGTATTGACACTAAAGTACAGTTACACAAATGTACAGATACACAAATTTACAGGTACACTTATGTACAAGTCAACTGCAATTAAAGGATTAATTTAACTAATAAACAAAAACAGGTCATAGAATTGAAACATACATTACGAGATGATTATTAAAGGCGTGAAGAGGAAAAAGTAATATTATTCTTACAGATACCTATTTTCAAATTCAAATTCAATTCAAAATTGGTTCATAAGAACACTTTTTGTACGTCAAAATGAAACTACCTTACCTTAATAACCTTACCTTAATAAACTTTTTGTACGTCAAAATGTTAATAAATAGTTGGTATAATTAAATTCAATGAACATGTAATGCTATAGCAGCTGGCCACGGCTCTAGAAATAATTGTAGGCGCGTGTTACGGATGATACTCCAGAGTATACAATGAATAAATTGAACAGATATCTTTCATCATCATATTTATCATCATCAGCCTTCTAAGTCCACACAAGGCGTAGCTCAAGCTATTCTGTCAGTAGTCCTTACGCTGGGCGCTCCTGTCGTGCCAAGGCATGTGTTTAGTACATACGAAACATCAGGAAACCAACTCACAGTCTCTTAAAGGTTTAATCTATAAATAAACATTCTGACACTGATGTTGCTTTACAAACGACAAAGTTGCTGCGTATAGCATATAGCAAATTGGATGAAAAACGAAACCTGAACGCAAAACGCACCCGTTATCAAATACGTTATTATGACGAAACGAGAATTTATCGCCACTACCTGCTCGATCGTACTCGCAAAAACCCGATTTTTATTCGCGTTTTGTGTAAAGCTTTTAAAAGCTTCGATATGTTTTATTAATCCTAATACCTTAAAATACACATGCGGGAACTATATTTTATAACTTCATATAAAATGCCACTACAAGCAACAAACATAAATAAACACAAATAAAACATTTCAATCGATGTAAAATGCAGATAGGGTTGTCAATTATTCTATTTAAAAAAATCAATAGGGTTGTCAATCATTGCATTTTCACAAGAAAATATAAACACACATATAGCTGACAATGTTGGTTACGAATTCTCCACAACACTTGGAGGGACGTAAACCAATGCGAATTAGTTGAGGCACGGGTTAAGAGCCCACGTCTAAGGGATGATTTAAAGGACGCCTGAAGGCCCCGGGCGAGATTTAACGACGGTTATCGAACGATAACAGTCCAAAACAAGGAAGCGCTCGTGAAAATTTACGACTCGCGGTCACCCGCACGCAACTTGCTTGACTGTACAGATCGGCTACAATACGCAACAGATCAAGAAGTATTTTTTACTTACAGTTTGAATGGCGTCGTTATAAATAAATAAAACATGCAAAATGTATATAGCACAATAATAACAATTACAACGATTGGTACTGAAATTGTCAAAATTTTAATGTAGATCATTAGGTTTTCAGTTTGAGTGTTCATTCTAATATGGTAAGAGTATAATTTTAATATATAGAACTCTCGTTTAAACTGCTGTTTACTTATTCACTATTATTATCAATATCATCAATGTATGTTTTGAGAACCGTAAAGAAACAGGAAAACGTAAACGTAACTTCACGCTTATAATCCCCGAAGGGGTAGGCAGAGGAATGCAGAACACACCTACCTTTCAACAGTTAGGTGCCCAGGGTAGGCCGAGGAGTGTAATACACTCCCAAATACCTTTCTTTACAAACAAATTTTTGCTTTTACCACAATTATTTGTATGAACTGAACTTAATCTCACATAAATCTATGCGTTCAGTATTCTTAAAACAACGCATAAACATTTTTATTCACGCAGACACTAAAACATGTAGGTGTCGTAAATATTACTTAATACACGGTGCTTACACGGTACCCGCTTCATAAAACAAATGATAATTTCGCGGAACTATCGGCGCATGCGTAATACGAGCGGCGGGGCGCCAGCAAGCCGCGGCCGCAAGGAGACGAAGCGGTGACCATTAACTAGAACTTCCACTGACATACATAATCTGTAAACTATACTAATATACTTTGGAATATTACAGCTGTGTATTTATACTTGTACTGATATATATATTACCATATACTTCATTCATAATGATTTTTAAACTAAGAGGATTAACGTATTATTATAACATCGTCACGCCAGGTTCCCCAGGGGAAGGCAGGAAACAATAAGTGTAAGATAATACCTTCCTGACCCGGCGCTTATATATTCTTCAGTCCTTTCATACAGGCACGGCGGCTTAGGAGGAACAACGTTATGACAAGAGAATATCAGCACAATAATAATTAAATGCCCAGGATTCAATTATAAATACCGTCCAAGATAGAACAAAGTAATAGCAGCTGACATTTATAAATTTTTAATTCCAATTTTGCAGAATTAAAAATGTTGAACAACTTTCACTTTATTTCCTGAAAGAAGTCGCGCTGAGACCTCACAATCTTCACGTCCGGTGCGACTTCAACAAGTTTCGAATCTCCTTGCCGCAGTGGTACTGATGTTTTCCGCGGATTTCTGACTGTTAAATCCGTTGAAACGGTTTTACTTCTCGCGTCTCACTTCGCCGGCTGAGCTCTCGCTACACTAACATAATGGCCGTTCTTCCGAGATACAACATTAGTACGCTCTATCCTGCACATGGAAGCTTAACTGTTACTGAACATTTATCCTTAACAAATGTTATGCCTCAATCAACTGAATCAACTCAGCATCAACTGATTTTCCACTCGAAAAACTTTAATACTAAGAAACAGTATGAAGTCAATAAAGAAATACCAGTAATAAAAGCGTTTAAATAACGTTCTCGAACACAACGAAACAGTTGAATAATGTCGAACTAAATATCTATTAATCGAAATAAGATCTAAATAACATCTCGTTACACGAAAATTAAAAGCACAATGAGAACCCGTAGAGATGCCAATTGATCCCAAATTAGAAGCGGACCATCAAGTTACGATGCTAGTACCCCAATAAATATTAATAGAGCTACGATACGCTCGACGTAGGCGACACTCTCCAGATATTTCATTGTCAGAGTTGAACAATAATTACTTTATTGTAATGGACGCGGACTCTGATGAAACGTTCGCCTTCCTCATCGTTGACGGAGCCATTGGGTGGATAGAACGACAGTTGTACAGTTGTTTCAATAATGTTAAATAGTAATATTTTTATATGTTTATTTCTCATTATTATATTATAACCATAAGTAAAAGTGACGATGTATCGTATTCGAATTCGGACTTTTATTTTTTTTTCTTTTCGCGCCGCTAATATAATTTCAAAATTGGAATAATCTAGTAGTGCTAGTAATCAACAGCCGCACTTGCTACCATTCAACCAAAGAAACAGTAACGGTATATGAATAAAAATATAATTTTATATGACAACTAACGACTATAAAGCAATTGATTTAAGGAAGTGGCTAGCGATTTGTTTTTAAAACGACAAAATATATTAATATTAAATCATAATAATGTTATAATATTACATTGCAAAATTTGTGCAAAACCAGATAATATAAATATAAAGAGCTTGTCACGAAGCTCATACATACGTACGAGTGTGTATATACAATTAAACGGGAAACTTAAACCTAATCGTTGTACAGTAAAGTCTATAATTCATTGGATGATCGTCTTAGACGCTTCCTAAAGTCCATTTAGGTACACTTGGGACCCCCTAAAGTACATGTCAGGAGACAACTAATTAGTTTCAGAGGCCCGACCCACTGTACCAGTGTACTGCTTACAAGACAGCCGCTGAGGTTGGCCGTTCATTGTTCAGGATTTAAGCAATCAATTAATTATCCCCCGCTGTAAACGTGAAACTTTTGAACGCCACTGAATAGGAAACGGTAGCAGATGTATAAGATGCGCTCCTTCGCATTGTTCAAGTTCTTTGGGACTGCCTCGTTGAGCGTGTTGCGAGCATGAGTGCAGATCGAAAAGACCTTGGTTCGAATCCCAATTCGAGCACTATTGGATTTTGCTGACATATATTTCTTTGTAGTGTTGAAGTTTGGATTTGTGCTTCATGTATGGCAATATTTCGTAGTTGTTCACCTATTTCGTAGTTGTTCATAAATGTAAATGCTATAAAGTGGCAGTATACTACCCTCCCCTGCCTAACTCTTGTTAAACACATTGTTTGCGGGAAGCGTGTAAACTCAGCATACTCTTTATATCGTAAAACCCTGGAGACGAGTTTACCTGTTCCGTTGTGCGAAATGGTAAAACCCAACAAACTAGAGGCCCTAAAAAGTGTAAAGGGACTTGTGTTCTGTATCTATTGTCGACGGTTCTCGATCTATATAGATGGTGATACATTGAGTTTGTCGAGCGGAAAAATGCCGATAAACAATGTTTTGTTATTGTAATCGTACCTTTTTTGCAGCGCTCGATGTCTTCGTCGGAGTTGTCGCCGCAGTCGTCCTCGCCCTCGCACACCCACGAGATCGATATGCACTTGCCGTTGGCGCACCGGAACTGCTTCAGAGAGCACACGTCTGCAACAACACAGAGTATTGAACCATCACGTCCTTCACGACGATAGCAGTAAGCAGCGCTCACCAGATATCTTTATAAACCGATACCAGACTCGACCGTTATAGAGCAGTTGGCTTGGCCTGCTTAGAGAACGGTTATCACTTAACCGATATACTCGTACGTACGCATAACTCTTCCTGTTTTAACTCTACCATTTGCTCTGGCGCTGTAAATATGTCACTTTGTCTTATAAATTAATCATTCTAAAATTTTCTAATTGATTTCTTATTTCTGTTTGATCTAAAATCAATTGATGATCTAGGAAACCGACATAGTGAAGATAAAAACATTTCTCACTTCCAGCATATTCAGTTTTAAAACAATGCAGAATCTTGTCGGGACAAAGTTGTCACGTCCGTGAATCAATAAGAGGAACGGTAGAATGAACATGGTTTTGAAAAGTATCCTAAAGACAAGACTTACGAAAATGAGGCGAACTCTTAAAATCCTAAAAGAAAACACAAAATACCACCTAAGGATCGACAAAATTTTGGCGAAAACCCTATAAGCTTTAGTGTTAGCCAAGATAACTTGCGAAATATATATGATCTTTTTATTAAGCAAATTTTATGTCAACTGATATTTATATTCTTTATAAGAGGCACTCTTATGAGGAATATAAATATTATTATAGTAGACTCCCAAAGACTATTGGAGCCCTGAATTATGTAAGGTTAGGTAGGTTAAGGCTTTGCGTACTTTCCGCTGTAATCCAACTCCTGAAAATCTGACATTATACATAAAGAAATATTTCTTAGTTGGCAAAAGTTTCGTAATTCAATAGAAAAGCAACCTCTGCTTCTGATTTATGGCGCCGTATGAGATGGATGAAAGGAGAAAAAAAATAAGACGTATTTATCTATTGAAAAACAGAATGAATTTTTGTGTTCTCTCGCACCAGACTATGCTGAAAATGTTATGTCAGTCTTTTCTTCAAGGAATCATACTTTAGAATCTAAATTCTTGATTCAAGAACTTAAAAATAGTTTGTAAAATAGAGATACCGCACCAGGAGAATCATTGAATAACTTATTCTATGATATATCACCTGCCGGACAAAGGGAAACAGTTTTTGCTCCGCTTGTATAATAATATTCTAAATATCGTTGTGGTCCCGCAGCAATGGCGAAATGTGCAAATTATTATTGTACCTAAACCCAGCTCTAATACTAATTCCTAACCCAAATTAATAATAAATTAAATAATCTTTAATGTCATGTTTGTGAAAAAAACTTTCCATTTGATGCTATTCAGACCCTTAGAGTGATACATGGAGATAGAAAAATATAGTTTAGGAAGTCGCAATCCTGCTTGAATGGACTGGCTCCTTTAATCACGTTTATTTTTATTGGAGTTTTAAGAAATATTTCTATATTCTTACTTGTTTCTTATACATTGAAAACGGCTATAATAATGCCACTATTAGGTTGAAATGAAATCATTAGATAAGCTTCATATAGGTATATTTATATATTTGCTTATACCGCTGGTCATTTTTGAGTGAAAGATATCAAAATATTAAAACTGATAACGGAGAAAATAAAATTTATGGACGAACAAAGGCCTTGCTCAAGGTGACCCGCTGTCCCCTTTAATCTTTAATCTCATACCACTCAAGATATGTCAACAAACGCAAAACGTGTTTGTCTACAATATCCTGATGATTTCATCTTATCAGAAACAAGAATTTAAAAAATTGCGAAAGACAAATCCAAGATATTTTGGAGCTTCCAATAAAATCACTAGATGATTTAGGTCTAACCCTTTCTCCGAACAAGTCGAAGTACTGCATATTTAGCAGAGGTAGAATACTGTATCCTACTTTAAATGTAAATGTATTAGCAAGGTTAAATTATATTAAATATTTAGGCCTTGGTTAGATGAGAGCTTACGTTGGGGTAAGCATATTAACGAGATTGTCTACATTCCTTAATATTTTTGTAGTTTTTAGCTGGTAACACTTGGTGACAGGTGTTTAGTATGCATCCTATATACTAAACAACTGCGTAGACTGTACATATCGCTTATTAGGAGTAGAATAGACTACACGAGCTATTTATATGAGTGTGCCGCTGAAACTCACGCTAAAAACTTGACAAAATTCAAATTCAAGCGCATAGAATCATGAGAGGTTTTATTAAAAGTACCCCTTTATGTAATGGATTGCGAACTAAATTTAATAACCTACGTCACTTTAACAAAAAAAGGTATTAGTTTCAGATTGCAATGGATTCCAGCACATATTGGAGGTCAGGGCTAACGAAGAGGCTGATCGTATTTCAAAATAAGCAGCATTAAACTATATAGAAATTTATTGTTACCCAGAGTATTTAGATTTTATCCCTAAATTCAAAACGCTATGTAATCGCGATATAATCTTGGGAAGCAATATTTTAGTGATATATCCAAAACAAATATTGGCACTACAACATTCAATTTGAGCCGTCTCGTTACTCTTCGTTTGAAAATATTGGTACACCAGAACATTTATTAAAACTGCTTTAAGATTACACTCAGGATATTTTCCATTGGCAAACTTTGCATATCTTATGAAAGAAGGAGATTCTTCAAATTGTGTTAATGGAATGTTTAGAAAGCCAAATTGAAAGATAAGATTTTTTAAAGCACTTTAACTGAATAAGTTAGACGTAGGTTTGACGCACACCGTCGTGTCGTGTCCGAGGGCTGATGTTGTAAAAGGGCTCTGTAAATTTGCTGCCATCATCTAGACGTGCGACTCGGTAAGACTTGCTTTCAATGTGTGTGACGTTATGTGTATGATACAATAGGATTGGTATGTTCTTGTGTACAAAAACCTTAATATAATAAAATTTATAAAAAATCTTTAAGACAACATCGTTGTTTCAACATATATCATCATTGTGAACTTTACCAACAAGGTACGTGTACACACATATAGAGATAATATATAACACTGTTACATTAAAATACAGTTCATACAAAGGCGTATTATGTCATATCTCGTTCGCGTTGTGAATAGGAGCTTTATTGTGTCTGGAATTTAATGATATCTGTATTATTTAGATCATTAACAAACCACGTATCATGCTAATTCCGACGTTCAGTAAAGGGCATTTCATACTGTTTTAGAAATAATCGCATGAACACAAATAATTTTCATTTTATATTCCAAACTGAACAGATATTTTAGAACACAACGCAAAAAAAACATCATCCAATAGCATCGTCACTGTCGGGCTTCTACACGTCATTTCGAAGAGGTAGGCAGAGAAGTGTAGTGCACTCTTTCGTTTCACCAGCTACGGCTACGTCTCACTATGGAATAGGTGGTGAGCCTGTTGCCATGCAGCGGACTGTTGCCAGACCTATTGTCCAAGTCACAAATGGAAAATCTAACTTTAAAAATCCAATGGTCCCACACCCGAGTTTGAACCTAACACCTTTCTCTCCACTCGCACACGACCAATGACGAAGTCCTGTACATTGTCAGAAGAGGTAAAACAGTCGGTAAGTACAATGCGATCTTTTAGAAACACAACGATAATTATAATAACGCACACTGGTTTACTGGTGGTAGAACCTTCTGTGGTTCGACTCCGGCGACACCACCGCCACACCTATTTCTGCCTTATAACATCAATGTTAAGCGCTGCTGTGTTCCAGTTTGAAGGGTGTGGTAAGGGAGACATACTTTTTCGAGGCATTCCATCTTAGTCCTCAGGGGTAGAGGCGCATCTG
>DWEI01004254.1:0-11871 GCA_018245875.1 Mysoria ambigua | reverse complement strand
GATCGTTACCGGGAATTTTTGAGCTCTCATTATGAGGCCCACAAGTCGTGATGTAGAGCGGAACCTATTGAAATAATTTGTCGTGTCTACACAACTTACAAGCTAATGGACGCGACGTTTATTATTAACTCAGGGATAAAACTTGTTCCTTCTTTACCGTTACCCCTCAGTGACATTCAATAATTAGTGGACATTTTAATCATACGACACAATTATTTTATTATATAGTCGTGCTATTGTAACAATATGAAATTTACTGTTGATAGTTGAAAGCATTAAACGCATAAATTCACTGCACCAAGAGCCACTCAACCTACTTCGTCAGCTATAACGGTTGACTTTTCCGAATCGAAAAATGTACGCTACAAATATCAACATAGCGAATGATGAAGTAAATATTTCTGTGTTTTGCTGAAGAGAACAACAAACACACGAAAGTTACACGGAGCCACAGTTCACAGTGGACATCGGCGGCTAGCCACGAAGGTTAACATTTAGTCTAGTTAATAAATGCCGTTAATAAGACCATAAATTAATATTAAACTGACAACGGAACTACAGGAAGTGTCACTGTTAGAAACATGTGCCCAGTTGATATATTTATAACAACATCATTAATTATATTATTGTTGTACCCGCAGATCGAGAGATTCCGGGTGGAAATCCTAGGTCGGACACTACTAAATTTTTCTAATTATGATTTTCTAATTGTGGCTCGGGGTTTGGAAATATGCCCGATGCATGCTACAATAATAATAATATCATAACTGTAATCTGACCAAGTCGTATGGAACTTTTGATATAAAATATATTATATGTATACTTATTCAGATAATTCTACACTCACACACGGGACAAATATCCGTCATGGTAATACAAATGTGTCATTTAGTTTCGAGAATTAAATGTATAAATCTGGATTTCGCAACCGTGTTTACTGGATTATAATTAACAATGGGAATATGACAGAAATAAACTAAACCAGTGGACGTCTGTATTAAATATTATTCAAAATATTCTACGTTTTTTTTGTTCATAGGAACAGAAACTTCAAAAGGCACTCGGTACCCTGGGACCTACATAACAAAAACTTTTCTTGAACCTTTTTACATTATCGACAAAATGGCGAATTTATGCTGTTAGTTAATATACTTGTTGTTTTTAGTATAAAACACCTATAAATCTAACGGAAAGTTAGTACTCTCCCAAGTCACTTTACTAAACCAAGTTCTGGGTATGTATCATTATTCTTCCAGCCGATCTGCGTAGATAGTTACGCCTTCTACCTTAAGAGGAGTCGAATGATATTTTTATGGAAATAGAATTAACTCAATTAGCATGAAATTCCTAAAATATTGCAATAATTCACCGATGGATGAAATTATAGCTATCAAATCAAAATTGCAAGCGGTGATTCAAATATCTTGTAGTTCAAACTGTTGACCAAACTTAAACTATTATATTTATATAGAACATAGATCATAAAATATAAAAAAGATAACAAAAACTGCAATAGAAAGTCCACATTCGCAAGCAACATCATAGTTTTCGGTCATTCCAAATCAAATCCACACATAAATCGTTCAGACTTTCAGCCGTGACCGTAAAAATGTCAATCATAAACGTTCAACCGAGCCACATGAACCACTGCTACTTATCTTGTCGAGCGTGTAATTAATCATTAAACTAGGTACAACGAATCTCGTTAAACAAGGACAGCACGCAAAACTCGAATTACATACGCCATATAAGTAACCAAATAAGCAGCTATAATCGTTCGTACCGAGTTACAGTAACTGCGGCGTGCGTCGCACCAAAAATTCGAACCCCATACCTATCCATAAATAGCTAAGCACTATAGGTACCCTAAATGTACTTTTCGAACCGGCTTGCACCAACACCGCTGCGCGCGCGCACCTCTGTGTGCGCACACTTATACCCTTCACAATGTTCACAAAGCACACTCACACGCATGAAGGGCAAAGGGAAATTTTGGCAATAATTTGTTGTGTACAGGTCCTACGCGAAATTACGGTGCAACTTTTTCGATTTTTTTTGCTGTTTGTTTTTTTCGAATTGTTTTGTTTTAATTATGTTAATATCTGTCGATGATATCATATAAACAAATAGAGTCTCGAAAGGAAATGTAATAATGCTACGTGTTTTATTTCCTGAGTTTCAGTATAAATTGATACTCTTATGTCAGTGTTCCTTCTTTTCATTAAATTTTAATACTTCGTGAATTCATCATCACATCAATCAATTCATCACATCAATTTCTAAACTGAATCTAAACTGAAAACTAAACTGAAACTGAACTGAATCTAAACTAAAAACTAAACTGAAACTGCAATCTAAACTGAAAATTGACTCATAAGGCATAACTAAATATATATACAACACGAGTAAATACAAGCAAAGTTGTTACATTTTGAAATGTAATGATAATATTGAGTCAATAAGTTCATTAGAACTAAGATAAAAGAACATAATCACAATAAATCCTATATAATCCGCTACTAAAGCGAACAAGAAATAATTAAAGGTTCCCTCTACTTAAACCTTATAACGTGAATGTTACATACGAAGCCCTCCACGTGGGTATATTAATAAATAATACATGAACCCGCCAGAGGGTGCTCACGGCAGGGTTAACTATATTTTGGTCTGTAAGCCCTCCCTACAACGAAGAATAATTCATAATTTTGTTTGAAATCCGGTCTATTTCATTACCCATAAGTAATTTTGCAAGGTGTTGGAGAAGGTTAATTATTATATTCAATTTTCATTACGAGATGTAATATCTTGTGTTATCTTTACCGTCTTCATCGTTAATTACATTTCACATCCCGTTCTATGATGAATCTTTTCATTGAATTAATTCAGTGTTGATCGCTTCATTGGTAAAGTTGTTCCAAGCGCAAACACTGGTTCAGAGGCTCTGGGTTCCATTCCCGAGTTGAGGACTATCGGATTATTCAACCAAACATTATCTACTTGAAATTTCTTCAAGTTCTTTCTTATAGTTTGAATTTATGTCCAATGTATAGCAATAGGTTCACCACCTCTTCCAACATGAGGCAGAAACTTAACTAGGTAAAAATTGGATTTGATTAATTCCTTTGCCCACCTGCCACATTACGGCGTGATAAATTGCTTCAGTGTGGGCAAATTATATTATAACATTGATTAGAAGCAGAAGATATTTTTGATATAGGATGACCTTGACAGAGTATTCCTACGTCTTGAAAATCACAAATATTAAAGAGGAATACTAAATTGACGATCAAATAAATTTATATTGAAAAGTCAATTAAATTCGTTCACGTCTACGTAAGAATTTTTAGAAGTTAAATTTAATTAGCTAAAACTTTATTGTCGACGGCTCCATTCAATACAGCTTATTGAAATTCTTGCGAAATTCTCGGCCAAACGTTTCTACCGACAAGCCACCATTTTTTAACGAATGGATAAGGCTTAAATTGACGGAATTTTATAGTAATTTTTAATATATAAGGCGAGCGGTAGGACGAAACATTTTGCTGGGATATTTAAAAGCACAGCTTAATTCGATTCTAGGTCGAGTGGAGAGGTAAAAATCGTTCGTTGATATGTACCTATACTTTGCGTAAAAATTTACTGACGGCAAGTACATAATCTAAGCCTTGTATAACTCAAGTAGTACTTGAGTTATACAAGGCTTAGATTTTAAATTATATATTAAATTATATTTTTTTTAAATTACAAAATTATTAAATTTTAAATTATATTTTTATCTTTTATACGTATATTATTTGCTTAGGACACCATGAAATAATAATAGTGTTTGGCGCGAATTTTCGGCGGAAGATACTGGATATGGACTAGTCTCACTCTATCCTATCTATCTTTTATTCATTAAATGAAATTATGTATTTTAATAAATTGTTATAACTTGTAGTATTAAATTTGAAAATAGAATTTACACGTATAAAATGTTAAGACAAGTTAAACGTAATACTTTAATCCCAAAATTCTGCTATACATAAATTTATAAATGATTGCCATTTATTATTATATATTTAATTGAACGCACAGAGTTGGACCAAAAAAGAAATAGCCGTTCTTATCATACAATTATTTAAACTGGACCGAATTCAAACCCACAACCCCCGCCTCATCTATCACAACAACCAGTCATTAAACCAACAGACGAATAATTTACATCACAGCAAATAAACTAACATTTCCCGATATAAATTTATAACATCGCACCACAAGTTCGCGAACGTGCAGCACCCACTAACGCACGGACACACCCTTGTGTTGGCTCGACTCCGTGTAGTGGCCGCCGCTGTGCGCGTGGCGGGTGAAGGCAATCATTATTTTAAGTACTAGAGGATAGGAACACTGTACATATAGGTCTGGGTACAGCGCGCCAATTTGTTTCGCCCTGGAGGAAAGCATATCGTCCGTATGTTTTGACATATCAAACATTTTTACAATAAAATGAGACCGAATACAATACGAGTGATGCACGTGGACATAGCTCGATAGATTTGTGAGAATAGAGATATTCAATTCAGATCTTCTGCCGAGCTCTTTATAGACTTAGCGATGTAATAACAAGAATGGATAGAAGTAGATCTCCGAGTTGAGTACTATTGGATTTTTCTAACTCGAAATTCCTAAAGTTGGCTCAGAATTCGGATTCGTGTCCAATCTATGTAAAGACGTTCACCCCATTATCCTCTTAGGTCCGTAAATTTTAATAGTGAAGGTGGAACGCACACTGCTCTGCCTACCTCTTCGGGAATTATAGGCGTTACATTCCGTGACGTTATTGTACTAAATCCCATAGGTGTTATTGGATTGAACAAATCATATAGTTAATTATTAAAAGGGTAATTTAAAGGGGAATAATTAATGCCTATTCCATGGGCTAACCTTTAATTACAATTCTGTCAGTTACACCCGAGTGCCTATTTAGAACAACCTAAATATACTTTATCTATATGCCAACGCATGTAACAAGGTCGTTGTGTTAATCTCTATGTTTTTCATATTGCGTTACATGAAACTAACATTTATCTCAAGAAATCTCAACATTGACTATGTTTATGGAACAGTGGTTTCGACTTGAGCCTCTTAACGTCAGGATTATTGGGTTCAAAATCTAACACGTATCTTTCTTTTGAAAAGTGTTTTAGAGATTGACGTCGCTGAGCGCAAGTGTTTGATCTGGTTAAAAAGGATTGTGTTTTAAAAGGATTTAAGAAGTGTTGTTTGAAAAAGTTCATCATATAGTTGTGTGTGAAGATTACCAAAAGATTATCATAAATGACAGCTTGTGAAGTTACATATAATATCACAGAGACATAACATCTATTTATAAAAATATCTGACTTAAGGAATTTATTGCGCTGGATCACCTATACATGACCCTTGTGACCCAACTAATGTGACGTAGTAATAAGTGGATTTAAGTTAGAAGGTTCTCTGCATCGCATATAAAATTGTATTGAAACGTATTTTGTTGTCATATTTTTTTTTTTCAACAACTATTACCATACGTGTCGGAGAATGTCTACTTGTAGCCACGGGTTCTATCTGTTTCTCCGTTAATCTTGATAGTGGCGACTTAGTGGAGAATATTCTCGACCTCCTCGTATCAAGATACACCCGTCACCGAGTGTTAGTTTTCAAGAAACTCTCCATCGCCAACAATTTAATGACTCCGCAATTTTGATCGACGGATATTAAAAAATACTCCACAGTATCGACACGTGGTACATATGTGAAATGTAGATGGAAAAGTTCTAGAAGACTCGCGTCTCGCATAACGTAAACAAACACCGTGACTACCACAGCCACCCCTACCCATGGAGGGTTGGTTTTAATTACTTTGATTAAAGAGCCGGCGGGCTGTCGCTATGACTCTTCATGGTGCGCCTTAATTACACACCATACACTTCTGCCAATCATAATTTATTTTCATTTATAATTACAATCAAACACAAAGTTGACACCGTTAATTGGATAGTTGACTTCGATGGCCGCGAAACACTCGACAAACGTTGAACAGCTGTTAATTAGAATGGTTAAGTAGAAAAAAAAAATTTTGATTTTGTCTTTACATAATTGTCTCCTTACTATGTATCTTATCTTGAAAGGAATAAGTGATGTATAATTGTATTAAATATGGAATTAGTAGAATAAAAATTTAAATAATATAACGTACAAACTCGTCTCCTAAAAACAATAATGTAACATCGTCAAATCTCCAAAGAGATAGGGAAGGAGTTTCACACATTTCACCAGTTTCATTTACACCCCACCCTGGGATGAGCTTATTACAACGGACGCAAATCCCGACGCCGAGCCACACCACATCACGCTGCTCCACGGCAGACTCTCAGAGACAGCAGCAACCAACCACCAGTCATCAAACCAAATCTTTTCAATCCGTTAATAATCTTTAAAAAGTACAGCTCACACAAGTCTGTCATAAAAGCTCTTACTATTTTTAATAAGCTGGCTAATTAAAAGCAATAGTAAAAACACAAACAAAAAAGTGTATAATTATGCAACATTGACGAAAAATAACTCGTAACGTAAAACGTAAAAATGTAACTTTACGCCTATATTCCCCGAAAAGGTAGGCAGAGCATTGCAGGACACTCCCACGTTTCACCGGTTACGTTGACGTCCTATAATGAAATAGATGGTGTGCATTTTGACTCCGGACCACTATTAGAATAACTAAATTAGAAAAAGTTTGAAGTACTCGACCCGGGATTCGATCCCGGGACCTCCTGTCTGGACAACACAGGCTTGATATTACGATGTTAGGAGAGAAGTTTGCTACTGCGAGTTAATTAAATTTCCCAAATAACTAATTTACTACTGACTTTTACTTTGATCTTCGTACAGATCAAAATTCACCTATCACTTACGAACCAAAGTCCATCATATGTTTTGAAGAAATATTATCGAAGTTTTAGTAACATTAAATATATTTGTTGTAACACTTCCAAATTGCTAAGTTCTGATAGATACTGGTGTACGATACGTCTAAAGAATACCTAATAAGTAAGTATTATAATTTTTTAATCAATAATATATGACATGTACCAAACATAGTCGCCTACCGTACAGCGAAGCCGGGCTCTTCCACACATACAAACTGCCAAAATCGGCCGACGCAAGCGCATAGGTCAAGCGCACTCTACCCGTCCCGCTCTGCCAGTCGAGAGCGAGCGAGACGCACGCGCGCTCTCTAGAACTTGCGCCCAAAAATGCAGTCCGACCAACGATGTATATACAATGATTGTTTTTTGGAATATTTTTAGGGTCTTTAAACCTTGTAGCACATTAGCTAAAGATGTCCAGCACAAAAAACGCTTGATATGGACCGAATTGTATAATTGCACATTCATATTTGGTTTTATGGCGATGTCAGAGCAATATACGACATTAAAATCCACGGTGGCATACGACGATGACAATTTTAACCATCATCGGATTTCCGAAAGGCGCCATCTTTTTGGCAGGTGGGTCAAAAGTCTCCAAAATTGGTGTGAGTACATACGAGAGCGATCAATGTACAAGATCCGTGAGGTCTGTATAGTGATATTTGACGATCGTTATTTCCTGCTTACCCCGTAAGGAACCCGGTATGACGATATTATTAAAATTATGTATATGCAGTATACAGAGAACTGACGTTACATGGATAACTTTCAAACACTTTCCCCATTATGAGACTACACGATCAACAAGCTTTAAAGCATTGATAATGATGATTGTAATTTTTATAGATTGAACGTGACGGTTCAAATCAAATAATACGCGTCAGAATATAAATCCCAAACCCACGGAAGGATATACTGGATCCGACCAAATACACAATAACATATTATTCAATACACTTGTACGAGTATGTATGTACTTAGTATTAATTCACACATCAAAAGCATATGTACATACATACTTAGTACATATGCATCTGAATCATGCCTTACGAAAGGAACAATTTAAAGTTAAAAAAAATGAAAATCAACGAATTCTAATTAAAAATGTTACGATCAAAAGGTGTCTTAGAAAACGAGATTCGCATACATTCGTGCACAGATGCGTCCTGCGCCGCAGCTGGCTTGCGCTAATGAGTTATATTTTATATAACATATATCTGTACGGGTGTGTCATTCGTTGTTACGTTTTAATTAAACTAAAGCTCTCTCTTTACAGATCATACATACGATACAATGGTAGGGAGTGATGTGATAAAATACTAATAAGAATGAAAATAGATTACTGTCAAAGTAGGTTATGCTTAGTACTGTTTTATCCATTAGTTGGTCGATGCATAGATAATAACGAAAATAAATACTTTTCGCTTGATATTAAACAAACAAGAATAAATAATTAAAGCTAATAGTTTTTGAAATGTTTGTCTTTGAACATATTTACATATATATTCGATCGTTTAACGAAATTTAGTAGAATCATAATACATTATCAATGATAAGATTTTTTTTTACAATGTATTACCGATTTTATGAGTTTATTACATAATATTTAGTAATATAACCATGTATATATAATATTACCATGTATTTAATATTACAATACTTAGTTTTTACTCATTTGCACGAGTGTGCGAATAAATTCACGACCTACTCTCTAGCATCTAACAGGGCCACCACGCCATATCATGAATAAAGCTACTAATATGACTGACCTGCTTATGGGTGGCGTCTTGCTTGTCGCTGCTCTCGGAGTCCGTGGAGACGCTGTGGCGCCGGCAGCATCGTCGATATATGCACCTGGAAAAATAAGCGCCTTTCAACTCTGTGTCACAATATTGTATGTCATAATATTTTATGTCACGATATTCTTTGTCACAATAATATACATATGCCCCATTTGACTGTCTCGTTGGTTGTGTTGGTTGCATGCACGACTGCCGATCTTCAAAAGATTGTGGGTCCGATTCCCGGGTCGGGTACTATAGAATTTTTCTGATTTAGATTTTGTAGTAGTGGCTCGAAGCCAGGATTTATGCCCGGGGTACGGCAATAAGTTCCCCACCTATTCCATAAAGGGGCACAAACGTAACTATTGAAACGTGGGACTCTTCGGAAATTACATGAATTATGTTACGTATTTACATGTATATCACAATAATATATGTCATAATATCATATGTCGCAATATTGTATGTCACTATAATAATATGTCCTAATATTTTATGTCTAACAGCGTACGAGACGTTAACTCTTTGACATCAACCCCTGAGACTTGTAACTTTATTTATTATTTCAGATTTGGTTTCGATTTTAGTCTATTACATTTGTTTTGATTCTTAACTCTGTTAGTTATGTTTCCTTGTAATTGATTCGACACAAATTTATAAAATTGATTTACTTAAATATTAGACGTTTATGATTTATTGGAAGTTCGCAGTGACCTCAGCAAAATCTAAACAGTTGGCCGTCGGTGCGGTGTATAACAATATGCTATAAATTTATACGCATTTATTTTCACTAACAATTACAAGTAGTTATCTTGCCAGTCCTCACCCTACTTGGAGAGCGTCCAACGGCCGAACAAGCGAGTACAGCACTCGCTTGCCATCGGATCGGCTGCCGGAAACTAAGACGGACGATGTATAAAACAAACGTGGTCTTTGCTTAAACCATGCCATTGATCAAAACGTTAAACATTAAACATTTCATTGCCAAATAACTGGTTCAACGCAATTTATTGTCATAATGATAAATTTATGTCTCTTTGTAAATATTATTATAATGTGTTTTTAATCTCGTTCCCATAGAACAACATTTATATTATTACCTATAATTATGAGATCAATGAAAATTGTAATTATATGTACATGAATTGCGATGCTTATCGTAAACAAAATACAAATATAATTTTACCGTAAATTATATTTATGCTAATAGTTATTAGTGACCCACCTTGGTTTTAAATTACATAGTATTAATGCGTGTTTTTTAAATTGTATTAGATGTAAAAAACAAACAAAACACTATCATCCATTGAAAATAATGACGGGTGTCAAGTAAGGTGGGAATGTTACGCAAATTCTCACTATATTCACACAAACAGTGACTAGCAGTTGGCCAGCTGATGCTCACTGCAGTTGGAGAGCCTCCAAACGCTAAACTAGCGAGCATGATTATAATCGCTTTCACTTCCGGAGACAAGTCGATGTGCTTGTTGAGGTTGGAGTTTTTTGTGGAATATAGGTTTGAGGTTTTCTTTCCAAACTTCAGAGAATATTGCTAGTTTGTTAGTCCCACTATAAGTAACTTTCTGTAATTATTGATATATTTCTTTACATTATAATGAAATAGAATCATATTATAATTTTGCAAAATGTTAATAAAAAACCTCTACATCGCTCATTCCACAAAACTTTTGAATTGTTTGCGATTCTTTTATCTATATATATTTTAAATTTATAGCGCAAAAAATGTAAAGAGCCTTTGGCACAGCTGCTTAATTTCATTGCTTGAGTTCACATTTAACCTTAGATTATATTTACAAAAACATTAACATCTAGACATGTAATTTGCAAGTGAATTAGGAGTGAACCTGGTTTATTTTATGAATAAAACAACTGTTAATCAAAACAGTATTTAAAATTTAAATTCCATTTTGAATTCCTAATAATGTTTTATAATGTGCTATTAAAAATTAAAATTATTTTTATAAATAAAACAAAATAAAATATGTTTTGCTTTATGGTCAGAGCTACCTGCATAATACTCGTATCATTCCATGAAAATCAGTTCAACGATGTTAACGCTGACAGTCAAATGGCTGGCTCATTTTTTTTATCGCCTTTATTATATTAGCATGCATAATGCGATAATATAAAATGGTTGGAAAGTTCCCAAAGCTAACATGAAGTGTTGTCATATTTGGTTTAAGTTCTCTTGAGCATAAAAAAGTTTTTCTCAAACTCAATCTTACTTTATGTGGGTCGTGTTCAAAAGTTTCTTCGTCTCGAAGTTTTTTGTTAAAAAATGCTGTTAGTTAAGAATACATTTTAATAGAACATTCAAGTGGATTGTTAAAGGTTTCTTTGAAAACAAATTAAATTCTAAATACGCGTCTATAACAGCCGAATAATCTGTATTAAGGTTTTAAGATACATAGACAATTCTGAGAATTTCGTATACATAGACAAAAGCGAATTCTGGGAATTTGTTTGAGTACCCTGGCTAGTTTGGTCATTAATTAAAGACAGAACAACAATATTATACCTCCAGACATATTTTTCCCCATAATATATATACTTAAATAATAAAATATAGCTTATTAAAAATTATCAGACATTCTTAATTCACAATTACACAAAATAATCATGTAGAACATACAGTGCCAAGGAAAATGTATTCAAAATGGGTTCCTTCAGCTCCGGCTAAGGTCAGAAGGTGGAACGTTAATATTGAATAAGAACGAGAAAGCCCAACGTCTTTGTGCGTCGATTTTTCGGTCGACTTAAGCTCCAGATATTGGCACCCGACGTGGGATTGGGCGATTCTATTAAAAAACTTACTTATGCCCCCGACTCTACTACTGTATGAGTAAAACTTATACGTTCTTTACAAATATTGTACAATCGAATATGTGTCCTGTTATATGTCCCATAAGTATCCTTATTAAAAAATGAGTCTGAAACCGGCGTTCGTGTATGTATGTAGAGAGTGATGGATGTAGAAAAAACGCGGCGGGTCTGTAGCTCGGTGTTCCCTGTATATATTTAACAATGTATGTATTTGACTGCCTCGTTGGTCGTGTTGGTTGCAGGTGCGACTGCCGATCGGGAGGTCCCGGATTCGATTCCCGGGTCGAACA
>DWEI01004253.1:0-11873 GCA_018245875.1 Mysoria ambigua | reverse complement strand
TTCATACACTAAAAAAAATGTTACAAAAAACGAAGCCATCTGGTGGCGAAACGGAGTTCGCCGGGTTTGCTAGTATCATATGAAGTGTAATTTATAAGTATAATCTGCGGCCAATACTCTATGGAAGAAATAATATCAGTAAATATTTTATGTACTTTGTCTGTATGAGAAAATAATATAAAAGAATGTAAAAAACTGTTAGAAACGAAACCGTTATTGCCGATCACAGATACTTACTATTATAAGTAGAGTTTTTTCATTTCATTCGCACTCTCCCCTTCGCAGATCGTAATTGATTTACAGCGAAACGTTTTTCAAATCGATACCGACTCTACCGAGCCGTGCTGCTGCCTTTTTTAAAGATTTTTTTTCATTCTAATTATAGATCTATTTACAATACTTTTGGGATTTGAGATTTACAAAAAACGTTATAACTTATTTCATAACATCATATCAGGTACTGAATGTCCATATGTCTATTCTTATTGACCAGATGTTCTTATTGTACATTCCTCGCTCCATCATACAAGTATGCCGGTTTCAGACGCTTCTAATTCCATCAGTTAGACATATAAAAACACATCAAGCATTAAATTAAAAAAACAAACCTATTAAAAAACACGAAATCGAAGCAACTGTCGCCATTCGAAAGGCTTCAAAAGCACGTGTCAGAGTTCCCGATGAAACAATAAAGCCGGTGGCATACTTAACGCCCGCCGCAGTTCATAACACGGGCATTATATCTTAAGCCGCGTTAATTTGTCCCCGGCCGAGCGGCGAACACAATTTTACGGCGCGCTGGACACTGAGCCGATTGCGAGACACCACACAATCCTGTCAGCGGAGCCGGTGCCACGTATATGGATACGGCACCTTTACAACGACGTTTTTTTGGTTAGTAGCTCATTTCACTAAACCTATTACCTGTAAGAAATTCCGAGTTGAGTAACGAGTTGTTGATTGTTGAGTGGGTTGATAAAAGTAACATATTTGTATATGAATATGATACTTTTAAGAAAGTGCTAAAACGATTTTATAGCTGTTATTTATTCTCTGTTTAAGTCTTTTAAATACCGTAAACGTGAGTAGAATATGTATATTGATTAGTCAATTTAACAAAAATGCAGAACGTAGAAGATGCATGTGAGGTCTGTATAGATAGTCCCGGTACTCAATTACGTTCCTGACGGCGTAGGCCTTCACATCGAGTGTCGAATATATCTATCTTTAAAAACTGGACGTGCTCTTTGAAAATAAATATTGCGCTTGTGAGGGCAGATGCCACATCCGACGTTCGCAACATCCTGCCACCCGACACGAGTGGCCGCGTATTGGTTAAGGGGCAGAGACGGCTGGATTAGAACGGGCGGCGCCCAGCCGGCATCTAGCCGTGCCGTGTCTATCGTTACACTCTATGCTTTTAAGAAATTATATTTGATGCTACCATGTTTCATTTTTACTGGCGCTACTGTCTGACCTGGGGGTTGTGGGTTCGATTCCTATCTAATGCAAATACTTGTATGATGATCGATCTTCGATGCCACACCTAACTGTAGGTTTAAGGTCTTTAAAAGGGTTTTCAAGGTCTACGCTAGTTTCGAAATTATTATTGATGAAGCAAGATGATGTTTAGATAAACATACGAGTACATAAAACTTGACGCTTGTGACTCCCACAGAGGTAGCCTGAGAAGTATAGACTTCGAGTCACTAATAGAAAATGTAAATTGGAAAAATCCAATGGTGCCCGATGTAGAATTTGAACCTAAGACGTCTGGATCGGCAGTCACGCTTGCAATCACTGAACCAACGAGGATAAAAATTAATACAATTCAAATTTATTCGCATAACATATAGTAGTCTTGTAATTTAAACGCAATTATTCTCAATAATAAAAGCATACAGTTAATATTTTGTCGTGAAAACGATGCCAGTCAATTTCGACACAATAACGAAATTTAATGTGAGTTGCAGGCGTCGGGGGCTTAATAAGTATTAATAATAATAAAAAACACATACACACACTCACGCTCACACACGCACACACACAAACACGCACACCTGCGTCCATACAAAACCACCGCAGCGTGTAACGAATCGGCTTACGGCTGATGTGTTAAGTTTATTTATTTTATTCGATGCCAGATAATCAGATAGAGTTTTAATACCGCAAAAAATATAAAATGCTATTGATATCAACGGACACAAGCGGTGGGAACTCCGACACCTGCTATAATGGAAATATTATCTTTTTAATCATTATTGTACATCTGTATGTATTGAATATATATTTTATCTTTACACATCGGAGAACTAATAAATAATATAACAAAGTAATAAATTATAGATATGTTGGGTATCATCGCTCGCTGCCTACTCCGTAAGTATCCTAGCGCGGTGACCTTGTAAAAATAATCAAAAAAGAGGCTTGTATTTCTTTAGTACTGCTATTACCGTAAACAACAGTAAATTTTTAATACCACATCGGCCTGTATCGTTTTATTGCCGAATGTATGTAGGTCTCTTTGAAGTCAGATGTCACTGGCCTCTCTAATTTATCTTGTTCGGGTAATTAATACTATGTCCAAAAGCCTAATTCATATATCTATATTTATAAACTGCCTGCTTATCATAGTGTGGGCTTTGCCAAATAGCTATAGATACTGTATCTGAAAACCTTAATCTACATAAAGTATAATCACAAATATTACTCATGTGTATTACTTGTAATATTGTCTGCGTCTCTGTGGTGTGTTTGGTTGGAAGTGTAACTGCTGATCGAGTGCTGTTAGGTTCGAATCCCGAAACTGACACCATTGGATATATCTAACTCAAATTTTCTAGTAGTGGTTCGGAGTCTGGATATGTGCCCGGTGCATAGAAAAAAATACCATCTATTTTATAGTGTAAGGTAAACGAAACGTGAGTGTGCACTACGATCCTTTGCCTAACTCTTCAGAGATTACAAGCGTAATGTTGTGTGTGTTTAAAGTATTTATCTTATTCTACTTAACAATTAAACATATTCAAAACAAACGTAGCTTTTATATAACCACCGAGATCATAGTTTAACGGTAGTTGTCAGAAATAAATAAGCGATTAGAGCATTATAACGTACAAAGCACAACGCTCATAACCCCATCAATATTACAAAAAGGCACTCGCGCCGGGAGGCGGCCACTGAGCCGCTGTTAGCGCGGCCGGTGTCGCTCTCGAAACTGTTTCGTGAGCAGTTTATCGCTTGGCAACGGTTAAGTCTCCAAGATTCCAACAATCGTGTGTGTGTGTGTGTGTCTGTTTGTGTGTGTGGTGCACTCATTTGCCGCACGCGGTTCGCCTACTGATTTCTGACTACGTTTACACTGTGCGATCTTCTCCTGTGCTTGTATTATGAGCGGACGATAACGAACGGACGAGCTACGACCGAAAGGCGACTCGATAGAGTGAGATAGGGCTATAGTTCTGTCACGTCGAGTACAAATTGGCGACAATCACATTATGAAGAACCTATGGATACGTTTAATTTTAAACCACTAAGCCATGAATCCTTTTATAGTGGCTATATGAAGGCGAAATATTATTCAACGTAACGAATGTTCTGCATTCCTCTGCCTACCCCTTCGGGGATTACTGGCGTGAAGTTACGTTTTTTTTATAAAGGCAATGAAAAATTGGGGGAAAGCTTATTCGAGGCAAAAATCATCAAGGTCGTAATCGAGTACCACACGACACCGTGTCCCCTGGTGTAAAGGTCCCAGAACGGCTCGAGCGAACTCACCTTACTGAAGTGTTTGGATCGTCCTCACCCATTCACCGCAAATACGGATTTATTTAACTTGGTCTGTTCTCGCAAATTGGACGAAATGTCTTTGTCCACCGAAACAGTCTCAACGACACTTGAGTCCATTGTGTTTGCCATCGATGTTATCATATCGTGATGCCAGGTCCTTAAAAGTCTAATATATAATATGATGATGGTACGGTGATGATTAATATCCTTATGGCATATTTTTATGATCTACCTAGTGTTTAGGTTATACAATAAAGGGTAAAGGATATTGTAATGTCATCAACACAAATTTGTTAAATATTAAATATAAATTTAAATTTCACGTACACTTTTGTGTTATTTGATCATTATTTAAATAACGTTTTAGGATATTTAAAAATACAGAAACCTGTCACCAAACTAGACGGAATCTAAGCTATGGTAACCGGCCAGCTGATAGACCAGATATGCACTATATAAATATATACTTATGCACATATTTTCTACGGATATTGGGTACTCGCACATACATAATATATTGAATTTAAGTAGAAATAAAACCCACTATTCGTTTATACAGATATGCCATTATAAAATGAGACATGGGACTAGTCCTATATGTAAGTTATACTCAAAAACCTATTAGACGTTCGTACATTCTGATAGTTATTATTCCTTCTTTACGGTAGTGCAAGTCGGTAGAAAAGCCGACGGTAAAAATTCCTGGAGCTACTTAGTCTTGATATTGATTTTAAGTTTAATGTAACACCTCTCTTAAGTATAAAATATGTGTTAGTAACTAGTGCAAAACATTTCTAGCCATTGAAAATATAAAAATACATACTCCACCCACAGACACAATAACCACAGCCATACAAACAAATAACCCCATCTGCGTCACGATCTTGATTCGCAATTAGAATAACATTCGTACAAGATAACAAGTCACAGAGCAAAATCTCTGTTCCGCGCAATTAATTTATATAAAACGATAAGGTTTAAACCGCGGAATATGCAAGACGAGTTCCTACGTTACGTGATCTTGATAACTGTTCTCGCGGTAGGGCTGTTGGTGCCGGCGCTGTGGGGTCGAGCCGGGCTATTGTTCTCGAGTTACGTTACTCTTGTAGCAGTCATTACTATTATCGCGACAAGATTTTTCATATAATAATGTATACAAGATCGTACAGATCACAATACTGTACAGTTAGTTGTGATTCAAAAATATTTAGAGCAGTCTAAAAGGTTACTTATAAATATTTATGAATATATAGTTACTCTCAAGAATTGAGAATGCATTTAAAAATGATTAGGGGTGAAATTTAGGTACTTACTAATGTTTTTTTCGTGTATCTGAGGTATATGATTTGCGAATAATGAATCA
The DNA here is from genome assembly GCA_018245875.1 of Mysoria ambigua. Lineage (NCBI taxonomy): Eukaryota > Metazoa > Arthropoda > Insecta > Lepidoptera > Hesperiidae > Mysoria > Mysoria ambigua. Next base: position 6,721 of record DWEI01004253.1, on the reverse strand, counting down.
TTGCTAGTCTCACCTTATTTATGACTGTAATCTTAACTTTTCCCTCCATCCAGGTAACGAAAAGTACCTACGCTTAACATTATTACTTTTTTATTTTTACAGCATAATCCAGGTCGTAGAAACTTATATATTACATAAGCAAGGGTATATATTAAATCTTTTGATATCAGGTAACTAAATAACTCAACTCAACTAAAATAAAATATAATGCTCTCTGCCTACCCCGTAAGGGACACGGCGTGACGATATGTTTGTTTTGTAAAATATAATACAAACTCGGAACACACAACCCTACAACGGTTTGAACGTACCGCGAATCTTGCGCTAATAAAATAAAACATCTATGTCTCGGCGACTAATGACTAAGAACACCTTCGGAATACCGAGTGACTGACTAACACGTAGCGCCGTAGCCGCGTAGCGCCGTAGAGTCGTAGAGATAACGTAGCCCGTAGCGCGCGCTGATTGGCTGGCGACGGATGGGGGAAAACATAAGAAACACTGTTGTACTTTTAGTGCCTTGATAAAAAGCTTACGGGTTCTCTTAATTGGAAGTAAAGAAGCTATGAAACGTGGGACGCGCTGCAAGTCATCTCGTGCTCGTTGTATGATGGGAGTGAAGATACTGAAAGAATATCAAAAAAATTAACTACTAACTAGCGGTCTAAGAGTAATAAAAATTTGAACGTAATTTACGATATATTAAATATGAACGTTATTGAAGTTCTTATGGTAAAGAGTACACTGTAATAAAACTTCGCCTTTTCCTACTAATCCTACAATAGACTAAAATATTTATATGGCATTGATAGTATAGACATAAGCGTTTAATATTTTATTTATTAAATATATTTTAATACATTTGAATAGGATTAAAACATAGAACTTAAAACCACAGTCGCATTTACAACTACTCGACTAACGAATCCGTCAGATATTTCATATTGCCTTCTGACAAGTCCTCTACATCACTATTTTCATAGGTTTCGAAGAGTGCTGATTGCCCATCAGCTAGTTATTCATCTATTAGGCGAATCTCGGTACTCCACAGGACCTGCATCCATTGTTTCGAATGCCAGTCTCCACACACGTTCGAACAACGCTATCGCCTAGACGGAAGGACTACGTTCATTGCTACGGCATTGCTGACGTAAATGACGATAGATAATTCTATACCACTACACGTTTGAATCTTGCTACGTGTTCAGTATATTGATTGAAATAACACAACAAATGAGATGACACCCACAAATATAAAATCTCTTCCGCAATATTAGTAAGGTTTAAATAATAAAAAGGCAGGACAATAATAAGCAAAAAACAGTGGAACTCTCCATCTATTTTAGGGCGTCGGCCGTATCTCGTTTATAGTTAGCAAACAGTCCCCTTGAGAACATTATAAGTGGCCAATGATTATTTTGGCCTGGCGGGGGAATATTTTCGAACACGTGCGATAAAAAATGTCGCAAACTGTAGATCATTACACTATAAGTACGTATCTGTACTTTTGTTAAATTATAATTTGAATATGAGGTAGCGTACCTTTGTGTAAATGTAAGAAGGAATTATTTATAGGTATATTTTATAATTATCATTTCTTTAGACTGCCTTGTTGGTTGTGTTGTTTGCAAGTGCAATTGCCGATCAAGAGGTCCGAGGTTCCATACCCAGGTCGAACATTATAAAGTTTTAGTAATTAAGATTTACCAGTTGTGGTTCGGAGTCTGGATATGTGCCCGGTATATGGCGGTAGGCTCATCAACTATTCTGTAGTAGGACGTAAGCATAATTGGTGAAACGTGGGAGTGTTATGCAATTCTCTGCCTATGTCTCTGAGGATTACAGGCGTGAAGTTATATATTTCTTTAATTTTTAAAACATATACAAAAATTGGCCCATTCGTACACACTCTCCGAGTCAATTACAAGTAAATCATAATAGAACAACAATCATAAAATAATAACAATATAAACTTAATATATTCATAATTGATTAAAACGATCGTATCCATCCACTGTCTTAAGCGTGGAAAACGTTATTACAAACTGATCGGAGTCAGTAGAGTTGAATAATTCAATAGTACATATATTAAGTAACATTCTTTTTTCACTTAAATCAAGCTTAGTTTCGTGTCCCGCGTGCTGAGTTGAAAACGGGACGTGCAAACAGGAAATATCCTACATAATGTTTAGTATGCGTATTTTCGGACCAAGAAGAAGAAGAGCTGAAGATCGAGCACAGTGGCGTGCTATTAGAGAGGCCTATGTCCAGCAGTGGACGAGAATAGGCTGATGATGATGATGATGATGATGATGATTTTCGGACCAGACTTTTCAGATCAGTAAACGACGATACAGATTCGCGACTGTAATAAATTAACGGTCATACTCATATTTCTTAATCGCCGATGAAAGTATAAAACTATTATCGAACATACAATATTAATAGAAATGTAAATCGTAATTTTCGATTGTATAATAACCCCCCGTCGCCCGCACTCGCCCCTCTTAAGATGCTCATAAACATGTTTTTCTAGCAATAAAAATGATAAATCACCTTTTTTTATATGGTCAATCAGTGTATATGGTGTGTTTTCTATTGGCGGATAAAATCTATGGAGTCACTGTACCGCCAGGGGAATAATAGTTGAGTACGGTTTTATTTTGATTGATTGACTTTTGACGAAGCATAACTTCTTTTCTCTTGAAATATAACGACTTTCATAAGACGTTTAGTATCCCTTGACGAATGTTTTATATCACAATTACATTAAGCTGTTTGTTATAATAATCTAAGTAAAAAAACTGTTATGAAATCCGTTTGAATTTAAGTAACATGATGTGTTGCAAACCGAGATCATGTAAAATTAAATTATATGCATATTATATTGGGTTTTGTAATAGGAAATGCCAGAACTCAACACCATGATGTGATGTTAGGATGATCTTATGTACTCTGAGCTATTATTTTATGTTTTTGTTTAATTTTCAGCTGTCTGATAATGTTTGACTGCAATGCACTATCATTATGATAAATTTCGTTATAATACTCGTGCTGACAGTACTTGTTTTAAGGTATTTGAAAATTTTGGTTTTGTTTTTTGGTATAGCGGAGTTTTTAGGTCTCCAAAAACGAAAATGATTCCATATAGCTAGTATCGTGACATTTAAATAAGAAACTCGAACTTGTACCGACAATACTCAAAAGACTTTTATATGTATCATAGATAATGTCAAAAATATATTCCTTTTGCGATTTCCTTTGCAACACCGAGAATTTGCAGTAGTTTTATAATTATAGTAAACTTGTTTAATATCTTTGTATATAGAGTGGGTGGTTGCCCTGGACAATCACAAACAAAACAATTTGGTTTTGGATAGTTCAAGCATATTGAAGAGTAAGCTAATTTAGAGAATAGTTTTTTATGAAATATTTATTGGAACATAATTTGTCACAACCTACATGTGTTAAATGTATCATAAATATTGTTACTTAGATTTCCTTTCTCAACATTCACTGTCATTTACACTGTCAGATTTTTATTAATTGCATTCACATTGTAATATGCAGTATATTACAATTTAAATGAATACGAATATTTCTCGTAATAATCACTTGCGTGTGAATTGATATGGTTTTGGTTAAAAATACATACCTACAAACATACATATACGTTTCAACATAGGAATAACGAATACCAATATTCTTTTACAATAACAAGTAAATTCCTTAAGGTAGAATCTTTTCTCCATAGACAACACATAGGTACACTTTATAATCTCTACATTTACCAACACTACATTCACATATCTCTACCTTTACAATCTCTACATTTGGAGTGTCTGCATATGAAGTCTCATATTTAAGATCTCCACAATTCACAAACAGGCATTGTAGTGCCTTGGTAATGAGGAACTAACGAATAACTCGTTTTTGTCCCTCATTCCAATATAAGGCAGACTATGAGCTGAGATGTTATAAGTTCCCTAACACACTCCTGCCCCCTGTACACAGGAATCGCCAACAAAGCAACGTTATGCCTCATTAAGTATGCCACGAAAACAATCAGTGAATTATAGCGTCGAGAGCGCCGTACGCACTTTGTCATGTTCATATGACAAGTTCTGTTTTGCGGCTTGTTATAAGTAAAAATATTTTCCTTTCTGGTATTACTCGGGGATAATAAAAGTAAAGGTAAGAAAAAATTGTTCGCTAGTTCTGTAACGATAGAGATTCTTAACAGTCGATGCTTTCCCCCTAACCCGTAATAAACCCATCGTGTTGATTTAATAAATGTAATGTAAAATCGAAAGGACTACCTCTATCAAGCTTCGCAATATCTTATTGTATCCCCTAAAATCTTATTATTCCCCAAAGAAATATAAGACGTCCTATATTATAGTAATAAAGTTTTCCGTTAAACTCCAACTACAACAGCCCCTATAAACAGGGTGACAAAACAAAACCGCTTAACGAAAACATACAATAAGTCAGACATAAACGATTCGGCTCCCAACTAAAAATTAACTTGCCAACAAAACAGGAGCACATCAATTTATCTCTTATACTACATATATATTGTTTTACGCGGGTATTGTAAAATCGTTTTCCAACTGCGGTCGGTGTCGGGCGCGGTGGCGGTAATTGTTCCTTGTTTTTTGGTACGAACTGGTGAAGGCGACACAGAGTTAATTTGTGGGTTTATGGACGAACGAAGGGACACTATGGCGTTTCCGACGCCAAGTTTTGATGATTATTACTTTATTAACCAATATTGAGCGTCGGGAGTTTAGGGGACCGGTTACACCGACGGTGTTAAGTGTAGCTTGTACCGAAGTACAAGCTCACGTTAACTGAACATGTATCTATGTAATTTCATAAATGCTTGTATTTTCTTATTGTACACAGTTTTTTATCAATATGCGGATAAGTAAATATAACATACAGACACAATAAATAAAATAATGATTAATTTTCTTGTATCACCGGAAATTAAACTCGAAGTAGTGTGGTGTTGAAGTCGTTTGCGTTCTAAAGATCCATAGTACGATAGTTAAAAGTGTAATTTTGCGATATAATAATTTTTTTTCATTCGATATACAATATTCGTGGGGCGCAATCAATAATTAATAATGATTTCCATTAAAATTTACAGGTCAATGGTATACCCAGGTTATTATACGTTCTTTCAATTGATAACAAAAATTTGATAACAACAACAAACGCTCTATTAAAGCCGAAGAATCTTTGGTCTTTATGTCTGCATAATGATCTTTAAAATTGGGAAAAAATGTATACATTTATTGTATAACTATGATGTACCCACAAAACAGGACACTAGAGTCAAATTATGTAGGGTTGCTGATGTCTACATATTTATTTAGCTTTAACAATTATCATTATTAATTCCTGAACTGCTTCGTTGGTCGTGTTGGTTGCAAGTGCGACTGCCATCGGGAGGTCCCGGGTTAGATTCCCGTGGCGAACGCTACTAAATTTTTCTAATTAGAAAATGTTCTACTAGAAAATCTAATTAGAATTTTGGTAGTGATTCGGAGTCGGGATATGTGCCCGATGCATGGCAATAGGCTCTCCATCTATTACATAGTGGGACGTAACCGTAACCGGTGAAACGTGGGAGTGTTCTGCATTCTTCTGCCTACCTCTTCGGGGATTACAGGAAGTTATGTACGTGAAGTTACGTATTATTAATTCCTATAAAATAATCAGTTTGTTAAACAACGATTAAAGCCGTTGTGTCACCGGTAGCGGTTAGCCGCCGCGACGCCGCTTGATTGGGATGGCTGTAAACTGATCCACTTAGGGTTGGGAATAACTTTGTTTTATCGATAAAATATTATTTATCGACAAACACGGACTTCGAAGTGTTGTATTTTTTACTAATGGTATAAAAACTGCCTTGTTGGTCGTATTAGTTGTGAGTGCGACTACCGATCAAGAGGTCCTGGGTGCGATTCCCGCGGTCGGATTCCACAAATTATTTCTAGTTCACATTTTCTAGTAGTGGTTCTGAGTCTGGATATATGCCCTGTGTATAGCAATAAGCTCACCACTTGTTCCATAGTGGGACTGGTGACTGGTGAAACATGGGAGTGGATCTCAAATAATAATTAATAAGAAGACATAGTCACACGCAACCGACTTCAAAGAGGATTGTACGATCGAGAGAGCAAATTGCAATATATGGTATTGGTAAAACAATTCAGTCGACACATTTCTCGTTCTTGTTGGAATGAGTAGAAGACAAAATACATAACCTTTTAATATAATTTCAAAAATGGTACTCTTGGTAGGTACATACTTGTCCAGTTACATTAGTATTAATGCAATAAGAACTTATCCTATTGAACCTCACCAAAGAGGCGATGCTAGTGCTGCAAGCCAGCCCTTAAGGGCAACACAAAAGTTGTTATGGTTGTATGGTTCATAAGAAAAAAGGCGTGGCTGTAGTGCTCCAACCACCTACAACAGTAAAATCATGATTATTCGTACTGTACCACTTTTACTTTATTAATCATTAGGGAGTAGGGCAACAGGACATTGCTATGGTTAAAATATTGCTAATGCTACTGATACTAATAGTGACATCTACTGATAGGGCTACAGGCACAGCATCTGTGCTGTTTATGGAGTTTCTTTCGCCGCTTCTTCTCCATAGCGATAGCATTTTCCGAAGCGGTGGTAATTTCATTTTGACGTA
>DWEI01004252.1:0-11874 GCA_018245875.1 Mysoria ambigua | reverse complement strand
GAAGGCCCAGGACCGGATGGAGTGGCGCCGATTAGGGGAGGCCTATGTCCAGCAGTGGACCTCAAGAGGCTGACGATTATCAGGACTTCTAGAATGATATATAAATATACGTCTCTTTAAACAGTTACATAGATCTGTGTTTGTAGATTTTTTACATATTCAAAACAAGCATTTGTATTTACTAAATAAGTATGAACGTACAATTATGTACCTTATTACTTTATATCCATAAGACGGATTACTTTTTATTATATTATCACTATGTTATATTCTGCCTAACTGCAATGTTTGCCCTAGGTAGACATACTCCTGAACAACCTCGAGAGGGACTCCGTTGAGGATAATCGGTTCCGGACGGACTTGTTCATTAAACATTATTTTGGGTTTGTCCAAATTCATCCGGAGACCGATGCGATATAATTATTATTATTATTATTTTATATTTAGTGTAATATTCGTTATTGCGTATTGTGTAATCTAAGCATTTGCTTTGCTGAATTTATCTATAACTTTTACCACAGTTGTTTAATGTCTCTTAGTCGTATATTTAAATAAGAAACAAATAACTGAAATATGTTACCCTCAATACGAAGTCTTATGTGGGAAAGAATATAAACTTTTGTATAAACAAAGTCAATTGTTATTTTGTTGTAACCGTTTTATTTTAACGACAACAGCTATACACAATCACTTTATACACGCTATAAACACGATTATGAACACAATGCAATTGACAAAACAAAACGACTCAATCTACCAGACACTGCATTTTTTGTAAATGTAAATGATTCAATGACACTTGAAGAGATTTAAACGAGTTTAAACGTCCCCATTGGTTTATATGAAATGTACAGTACATTTATTAACATGTGGACAACAACAACAATAATGAGTAAATAAATTTCATCAACAGTTTTAAAGTAAGACAGGTGGAAAATTAAATAAATGTTAACAATATACACGTAGATACAATACAGAGTACTAGTACGATATACGTGTGTAGTAGATGGGAACAGTATATTGAAGAATAAGTTTAAAAGCGCTTTCACGTAAGCTTTGTGCATAATTTTAGAAACGTTATAAAGATAAAATTCTATATGATGCCGCAAATGGAACTTAATTAATATTATATTATACTTCTCTTGATCGTTTTAATATTGAGACAATTTAACAAAATATTCATTTTACAGTTGTTCGGTGTGTCCATATTCGCTCTATGCTTATGGATTTGCATCGAGCCAGGGTTTAACGAATGGATGCGCATTCTGGAACTGCAGCGATACTTCATCGGCATCTACATCATTCTCATCGCGTCTCTCGGCATCATGGTGGTCGCGTTCCTCGGCTGTGGATCAGCTTTGATGGAAAACGTCATGCTGCTCTACGCGGTAAGTTCAAATTACCATACACTTAGAGTTTCTATGAATCCTTATTATTCTAATTCCATAAACACTATATTTTATATGAATAACATCAACCTACAGACGTACTCGTAACTAGTGGAATATGAGAGTGTTCTACACCCTTCAGCTTACGTCTGCCGGTATCACGGGCGTGATGTTACGACAAAAACTCTTTTTTGCATCCCATTACTATCACTGCACCGATTGGCGAAGGTACGAATAAGTTTTTTCGTTGTTAAATCGTATTCAAAAGCTCCAAAGAGTTTAATTGACACTTTCATGAATGAAAACGTAAACATAACTTCACGCCTGTAATCCATAAATAAAAACCAGGCAAATAAATAATAACCGGCACATATTATGCATCATGGCCCTTAGAAACGAAATCTGTCACAGAAAGTATTGCCGTTGTTTCGTTTTCAAATACCTTACAACTGACAATAGCCTGAAGACACTGATTTCACAACATTTAATAAATAAAAATGTGCTGATCCTTTTTACAGTTCATAGCAACGCAAGTAGGGTTGTTCGTGTTTGGACTGGTTGGAGCTTGCGTGGTGCTCGACTTCTCTACGTACGACTCTAGCATACAACCCATTATCAGGGATGTCATTGTCCGACTCATCAATAACCCACAACATGACGGAAGTCGAGAAATATTGAGAATGGTGCAAGAGGGGGTAAGGAAATAATGTTTCTTAGATATTAATAACGTTAACAGTAACACTAACAGTAATATCGTTATCATCGTAACAGTCCATATTATTCTTGTAATGATTTTTAATAATATACAGCCAGCTAAATTAGTTTACCTTGTATTCCACACAAAATATAAATACCAATTACAATTATTTTTTTAATTAAGAATAATTTTCAATCGCCACTGAACTTTCGAACCGAATCACGTTCAGCAAATAGACGATTGATATGGAAACAGTAAACGGAGGTCCAAATGCTGAGCTGCACGCGGCCGCTGGGAGCGTCTGAGTAATTGAACGACTTCATGCCACGTCCCGTGTACATTCCGATTGAATATTGTCGCATTGAAATATCCACTGGGATCAAAGCCCCGTTGAAAATTCAGTTTGAATCGTTTACCATGGTCCGATAGGTTTTTGAAAGTATTTTCCTGTATTTTTCAATTTGAATCCTATTTCATTCTTCGAAAATCAAGTACCATTTCCCGAAATGATATTTAGTTCTACTGTAATGTAAAATTTTTAAACAGCGTGCATTTTCTTTCCTTCTCATCATCATCATCAACACCATCAGCCTCAGTCTAATGCTGAACATGGGCCTCCCACAAAAAGCACCATTGCGCCCTATCCTCGGAATGACGCATCCACCAACTTTCGTTCTGAAACATACTATCTTTTATGCATGTACTCCGCCTAATAACCAGGCAGATGGATTACATGATGGTAAGTGATTACCACTGACTATGGGCAATCGCAACACTCGAGGGGAAGCCAATGCCGTGTAGACTTGAAGAAGAGCTCTTCTTTCTTTCCCTAGTATTTCGATCGCCTGATCTAATCCTCAGTTTCATTTCAGATTGGGTGCTGTGGTGCCGATGGACCGATGGACTTCATCAACTTGAACAAGCCTCTACCAGCGGAATGCCGTGATTCGGTGACGGGCAACGCGTACTTTCACGGATGTGTGGACGAGCTCACCTGGTACCTGGAGGGCAAAACCGGATGGCTCGCTGGCATTGTGCTCGCATCTTGTATGATATGTGTAAGTGCTACGTCAGAAGTAGGTATATACTAGTACATTTAATATCGCCACTTTTAAGGTTCTAATTATAATCGCTACTAAGTTGCATACATCACCGAATTTCGATTAGCGTGTGTGATTCGTAAAGTAATTATATGGCACCTTTGTACTTTATATCTTGCTTGCTTGACTAGCAAGAACTTGATATATGTCGGTTCCTTCTACTAGTTCTGTGCTTCGACAAAATTAATTTTGTATAATGTAATTTTAACCGTATCGAGGCGTAGTGTGTATACATCTAACCTTGTACCGGGATGCAGCCTAAGGAAAAGAGGCAACTAATCCCGGCACTGGCAGATCGCGGTACGGAATAGTCTCCTGAGGTTCAGTTAAATACCCTGCCGCCTATGCGCAGCATCAAAGGCAGTGCGAGAAACTGTACTCTGCGATCTCTAACCCGCATGTCCAGAGTGGAGATTTTGGGCAAAATTTCTCAGGGGAAGCCTATGTCCAGTAGTGGACTAGTTAACAACTGTAGCCCTAATCTATTAAATGAGCTATTATTTCAGAACTTTCAATTTCGTGATTAGAAAACTTTCAAGATGGAACCAGTATTGTCTTAATTTGTCCAATTACTATACGTCTGTTTTGAAATTTTATTGGCCTAGTTTCTGACCACAATAAGGGTACCAGGTCGATATATCATCTACTCATTTATTCATTAAATATGATGTATTACTAATGTTGACGAACGTAAAGAAAACGTGAAGGTATTCGCGATGAACGTATTTATTATTAACAAGTGGAGCTTAGATAAATTTGACATCGATCAATCGATAACACATTAACTTGGATTTTTTATTTCTTTTTAAACACCTTTGTTTTTGTTAAATTTTAAATGCTTATCCATATATTTAATTTATAACATGTAGTCTGGTTATTAGTGTTCTATAAATGTTAAATGTAATGTATGAGCTGTATCTTTTAATAAAATAAATTTTCGAACAGGTGGTGAATGCTGTTATGTCGCTTGTGCTCATCCAGGCTGTGAAGAAAGAGGAAGATGAATCCATAGCATATAAAAATTAAAAATACGTTTACTTCTTATTACACATATATAGGACGTTAAGACTTATGGTATACGAAATTTTATATTTACAATCGACGTATTCATGAAAACAATGTTTTTGCACGCCTTACGCAGCTTTGAAGTCAACCACCGTTTTGTACTTTAAGTATTAGAGTAAATAACATTATAAAAAATTAAATAAAAGTAAATATACTTAAATTTGCATTTTATTATGAAGTAAACTCATCCACAAACAACATAGACATTTAATTCTTAAACTATTATGATGTGTGTCTAAACGTTATTTTCGACAAATTGAGTCCTTATTTTCGGTATCAAAAATCACATGTGTACTCAAGAGGCATCATGATTGGGTGATATTTATAATAGAAATGACTTAAATTGACAAAATTACAATAACCGAAATGAAGGGACTATAGATAATCTACAACTTTTTATCATTGCCCCTGCTGTCAAGTCTTTAGACATAACTACGAGTACTATTATGGTCTACCAAGCTGGACAAATGAAGGTTGGAAAACTTAATAACAAACAAAATTGTATGGTTTTTTCATGATCTTTTAGAACGACTTTAAAACAGTGGAGCGTGTAGAGGCACAAAGTCAAAAAAGAATGCCAGAGTTTGAGTGTGATGCTGAAATCTAAACTATTACCTAGGTTTCCACCGAGATAAAACATCGAGTGTCGTTCAGTCCTACTTGCGCGGGTCGAAGGTACTTCACACAAATGAGTCACAAGCCAAGTTTATCTGAGGTCGTTCGATAATTGACTTTTGGACTCCCGCCAAAATATTCCCCGTGAAGTCGGAAGGGCATGTAATATTTGGACAAGTGATCCTCTTTTGTTTGAATTGGAATTCAAATGCACATGCATATTAAACGAAAGCGATCGCTGTGAGAAGGTATTTTAGCAGAAACAGTTTGCAGAGTAAATTCCACGGAGAAATGCAATATTAGTAGTCGTGTACTTGGACGCTTCGAAAGCAATTATTAGAAAGTATTACTGAACGTTTCTAGATATTGCGAGTGGATATTTCGTTTGTACTACTTACTGTATTTGTAATGTAAACATACATTGAACTCTTTGTCTAACCAGTACTTACCCAAATTGTATGACCAAACAAGCCTATCATTAGTTAGGAGATTTTAAGAACATATTTCTTTAACACAAAAATAATAATTGACATATCCTAGTTATAAATTTGGTCAAAATATTATTTTAGATAAAATGGTCGACGTAAACTGCCAAAAAGATGGCCTGTAATACTTTGTAGGAGAATTGTATGAAATTATGTTATAGCGCAGTTAATGCCTGAGAGCAAGGCAAGCGTGTACTCGTACAAGCAATAACGAAATTACACAAAACTTATTTACCTCCGGTTCGCGCTACTCTCCAGGGACACGCTTCATATTTCTAGCCCCTCAGAATACTTCGCATATTATACTGACTCAAAGTTTGTTCTTATTTAAACTTTTCTATACTATTTAATCTTCCACGTCACATGTTTCTATGCAATGGTGTTTTGTTTGTGCCGGCTCTGGGGAACCGACGGCGGCAGTCGATAACAACACTGTACATCATAATAACGAGATACGAAATTTATTGCTTGTTACTCGTATATACGGAATCGGATACCTTGGTCTAGTAAAAAATTGCTCACATTTTGATTCGTAAATCATCGCTACACATCTTCATATATTTTCCAGTGTAGTTATAGTTAGCCGTTTTCGCTAGAATCAAGCTATTTTCGCACGAAGTTAGGCATGACAGACATGACATGATAAGAAAAAATATTCGGTTGTATCATGTCACAGTTATTAGAATAGCTGAAATTGTTTTTCTGATGGAACAATCAAAATTGAAATATAATAAATTAAATCAGCTCTTAACTCTAAACCTTTTTTCGGCTTGTAAGTACCAAAACTAAAGTATTATAACGTAGAAAGTATAGCGCTACGTATTTTGTCATATTTTATGTATGAATTACATTATTTCACATTACAACATGGCGCATGTATGCGTCATTATACTTAGTCCGCACGGCTTTGTTGAGACAAATTTGTGCGCAATCCATTAGGAGCTCGTCAAATGACGCGTAAAGTCGACTTCTACTGGTTTTGGCTGCGGAAAAATGACTACGTCCGCGGCGGCCGCGCCCTTGCGATTGGAACCCGAACACACGCTGATACAAGCACGATGATAAATGGGCAATCTGCAAACGACGCCGACTAACTAATAAATTTCGTATAAAGGAAAAATTTCGCTCGAATCTAAATTTAGTTGTATTTCCTTCGCCCAACTATATTTCACATTTATATTTCACAATACAGTAAACACGCGACCTAATACAGTGGCCTTCGGATATTAATGAAAAGATAATCAAATTATTTGTTGCCAAATCAGTTCTGAAGGAGAACGATGGCATGCAAGATACAAGGATAAAGATACGTAGTGTATTGAAACTTGTTGGAAAAAGTCATAAACATATGCACATACTGCAGTGGGCACTTAACAATTACGATTCTTCAAAGACAACCTTACAAGTGTTGCGCTGACAAAATGATTATAACTACGTGTTAAATGTTCGGGTAATTTAAACAAAATTCTGGAACCGAAATATAACCCAATAGTTTTAAAATTTATCGCAACGTAAAAACTTACTACACTCGTCTGCTACTAGAATTATATCTACTCAGAATAAATATAGCATAACACTACAGCTGTAAGAGCAATTTATTCCCAGTAGTTATATGATGGAATAATAACACTGGGTAAATGCCAGAAATAACTCGCAAATATTAAAATTTATTGTGTTGCAATTTTCGTAAAAATATATATACATTACTATAATCATATAAAATATACAACAATATATGTTACATAATAAAAGTACGTTATATTTTATGTATTTCTTCATTGAAGTTGTAAAATAACCTAGTGAATTTTATACAGGTACTTTTATACCAAGGAAAAATCTTAGTAGATTTTTGCTTGGTTGTACCAACATTTGTTTGCTTAGATAGTTAGAATCTAATACTTTGTTAAAGTCTGGCTTAAATATCATTATTAAAGACACTTACAGTATAAAAGACAGTAAATAAATACAGTATTAAAGATCGAATACTTTGTTCAAGTGTGGTTCAAATATCAGTATTAAGGATTATCATGGCTGCGTGGAATGAAATGTTTATAATTTGCAACGTGTTACGGGCGAAATTTCAACAAAACTGATACAACATGACAGAAACGATACAACATGACTGTGTGTGTGCTACGCTAAGGGACTACCCTAGACTATTTCTAATGTTAAGCAATTGTTACTTTAACAATTTGTGTTCCATTGTGAAGGGTATGCTTTCCAGATCCACACTGAAAGCGACCATCACAATTTTCAGGAGTACCGTCGATTCTGTCACCAACCTCGAATACGACAGACACAAATATTATTCGTGCCCCTACTTACAGGTACATACCAATCGGGATAATAATACACAAAGTCCCTATTCCTCCTATCCTCCTACCAATTAAAAACCAAATGATCAACCACTCTGTCCAGCATGGAGTACAATAGGCCGATAATGATATTGATGATGAATCACTTATATTAACCGATCGAACAGGCACCAACAGTTTTATTCCTATTGTATTTTTTAGTAATTTGCAGATCTCACTCGTGCCTGGTATTAGAGTTCGATGCTACCCTTTGTCTTTTTAAAACTCGTATTGAACTATCTTATATTTAGAATAATCTGAGTTTCTTTGCACTTGTAATAGAATCTGCAAAGCGTAATGCAGACATGTTACAGCATACAAAAGCATGTTTGTAAAGGGGCGCTGCAATGCATCCAGCTTCGTGTATCTTCAAATGTGTCAGATTTTGTGATTGTAAAATCGGTGGAAATTGTAATGAATCTCAAGAGAACGAACGTGAAGTGAAGTGAGGGCGATACATTAATGTCCTTAAAATGTATGGTGGTGATAAAAAAAATTCTTTGAGCCACACACATTCATCAGAGGCGCCGCACATTTTTCATTCAACCAAAGGAAAAAAATTGACGTGAAGCGTTGGAAAAACAAAAAATTTTGCGGAGAGTACTACTACAGGGCATGGATGAATGTACCCTTGTGTTCATTAAAATAAAAAAGCGGCCGTAATTCTACGCTCGCGGATTGCTAGGTCTAGCATCGCAAAATTGTTACAGATTACGATTACACAAATTTCTTTTATATTATAAACCTTTGATAATGTCACTACTTAAAAAACAACACTTGCATTAATACATACATTAATTTTATTCAATGTAATTATGTATATTCGTGTAGGCGTTGACTAAGAAGACATTCCCCAACCCCTTCCCGGAATACAGGGTGTCCTAAGAAGCGACTAGACCCAGACTGAACCCTTCACGTCACGGTCTGTCTAGGCACAGCTAAATGGACTGGCCGCCTATGAGCAGAAGCCTAGGCGGAGCGGTGCTGCACTCTGCGAGCCCCAACCCGAATGCCCAGCGTGAGAACTAGGTAGTTCTCACGCTGGGAATGACATACTTAACACTTAAAAGAAACAAAACATGAAATACTTAATTTAATCGACAATAGATTTACGTGATACTGTAAACAGTTTAATATTCATGGTGCAATTATTAACATTAAAAAGTTTTTTTTATTATTTCATATAATTTATATAGACGCTCTCGTTGGTGTAAAAGTTTCAAGAGCAGCTGATTGCGAAGTTCTAGATTCGTTTCCGATTTTTACTAGTGGCTCAGAGTTCTGATTTCTGCCCGGTATATGCCAACGAATTTACCACTCACTCTTAATGTACAATGTAAAAGTACTTACGAAACGACGTAGTGTATTAAACTCCTCTGCCTTCAGGGAAACCGGCCGTAATGTAACGTTTTGTTTGTTATTATATTTTCATATACATGTAGATACCTCATATTTTGTGTTAGGTCAATGTACCTTTATTACACAATACATTATTTCATCGTATCTGCGTACTTCACCGTTGATTTGGTAATGGCATAATTTCCTTTTGTAGGGTATACAAAGTTACGGCTCGATCAAACGAACTCAGAACAATTTAACTTTTCGACTCACCTTGTCGATTACATCATAATTTTGATGAATTCGGCCACATTATTCAAATATATTTTCTTGAAATTTATACAGATAAATAGAGTTTTAGTGTCTGTTTGTAATATTAAAATATTCGTCGTGTTGATTGCAAGTGCGATTGCCAATCGGGAGGCCCCGGGTTCGATTCTGTTGACGAAGAGGTCCTAGATTTTAATTCCAGGTAGAGTTTTACTGCTTTTTTATGTAAATTTCCCAGTCGAAATGATAAATAGCCCGGTGTATGACGATAGAATCACCACCTACTCCATAGTGTGAC
The DNA here is from genome assembly GCA_018245875.1 of Mysoria ambigua. Taxonomy (NCBI): domain Eukaryota; kingdom Metazoa; phylum Arthropoda; class Insecta; order Lepidoptera; family Hesperiidae; genus Mysoria; species Mysoria ambigua. The sequence goes on along the minus strand of DWEI01004252.1, from coordinate 2,264 downwards.
GTAAACGTAACTGGTAAAACGTGGTAGTGTTATGCATTCCTCTGCCTACCTCTTCGGGGAATACAGGCGTGATATCACGTTGCCGCACGTACTAAATGCATATGTATGTATACACGGTAGGTACAAATACCAGAATAGACTTTTTTTACAATTTTACAGTCTGTCTGTCTGTTTGTTCCGACTAATCTCTGGACCTATTTTGACAGAACTTTTCGCAGATAGCCGCTATAATAAGGAGTTACTAAAATTATTTTGATTTTAGAATTTTAAAATTCCTTGCGGACGAAGTCGCGGGCACAGCTAGTGTTTAATATATCAACAACTGGTTTATTACATTATATTATATTACTTTGTAAAGTTTAAATAGTTTTGTGGCGATTCTAAGTATTTTTTATTAAGCCGCCTCGAACGTTAACACATTAAAGAAGATGTTAAATAAAATCAAAAATATATATTAATTTGTAAGTTAGAATTCGTCCACCAGAAAGAGCTCACCTTCTCCTTGAACTGAACTTGCAAAAGTTCAAACGAGTTTGCTACGTGTTTTCAATCAACTGATTTCGTGCTCCGTAAAACATTACAGCTGAAGTCGGACTGATCGAAAAATATAAGGATCTCTTGCCGTAAAATACATATAACTTTTCGATATTATTCAAACCTGGCGTATTGCAAAAGACCAATTTCGCAGTGGGCCTTATACACGACCTGTTAAACATGGGGATGTACTACAACCCTCTGACTATACCTTATTTTCTATTATCCCAAATGAGAAAAAACAATAAAAACAAACAAATTGTATTGGCAAAGGTAGCACTTCCTATGTCTACAAAATAATGATTGAGATGATGATGGAATACTATTACGTACAAAGTATTTTAGTTGTCTAACTCATGAAGTCAGGAAAATACATTTGTGAATTATTTCGAATAATAAAATTGTTGCTATCGTAATCGCCGATCGGAAGGTCCTCGGTTGAAATTCCGAATCGAGCGCTATTGGATTTTTCTAATATAGATTTGCTAATAGCGGCTCAGAATCTGGCAATATACCTGGTATACGACAATACGTTCGCCATCTATTTCATTTTAGGAAGTAAACGTAGCTAACAAAACGTGAAAATGTACTACAATGATCTGCCTACCTCTTAGGGAATTACAGGCGCAAAATTACGTTTTTTTTAAATAAATTATTAACAACTTTATTCGTACCATTTTAATTTAACATATCATTTGTAACCCACTTGAGAGCTGATCAAAATTATACGATACAATAGAAAAAGTGTTCATAGGAAGTTTCGATTTTAGTTTGATTGATTGAGACAATTATCGTGAACAAATCTACGCAACTTAGAGTGCATGAGGTTTTTTAAAATACTAAGTCTGCCAATCTGCACTCATTCAGGTCGTTATATAAGTTAAACCGTCATAAGCAGTGAAAGGAAAAACTAACTAGTGGTATTAAATAAATACAATAAAACTATTAATAAACGATGAATAGGTAGATGTCCAACGTCCAGACAGTAACTAACGTAAAAAGAATACAAATACGAGTAAATACACAAGGCTAATAAAGACAATAGACAATTCAATACGTCGCAACTGTTTTTGTATTAAGTGATTATCTCCTATTACTAAAATTCAAAACTTAAGAAATTCTACGCAATTTTCTGCTACCAAGAATTTCTTAAATAGATAAAAATGGGGATTTGAATAAATTACGTTGCATGAGATATCCAAATCCCTTAAGTGCACATTGCGGTTGAATCGCGAGAAAATACGCCATTTGGTAACGTTGTAAAAGTCTTTATTATTCCAGCTTTACAGGTGTCTCTACGGATATACAAGAAAGTTGGGCTGATGACTAGTGCTGCACTGAAATTGATACGGTGCAAATATTTTAAATACTTTATTAGTATTTAGAATAACTACTTGATGCAGCAAACGTTGTTTTGCTAAATTTAAAAGATATATACAAAAAATACACAAAATATCAACCTACTGTCTGACATTGAAACGTCACATTTGTCCTCAGTAGATGCCATTAGGAAAACAGGTGAGCGCGGAGAGATTTTACGACGGTATTAACGTTCGGTGTCACAAAAAAAAAGGTTTTTTTACTCTTGGAGACAGCAAGACACATTAAGAAAATAAACATAATGGCAGCAAACGTAAAAATGCAAATATTTCAAATTGTTTTTTATATATTTTTATTTCTTTTATTGATGCATTACTGTATTTATTAATATATGCCATCAATATATACAA
>DWEI01004251.1:0-11875 GCA_018245875.1 Mysoria ambigua | reverse complement strand
ATCCAGACACATGAAATACTTATGTTGCGAGATTTATGTGATTTCCAAATATTATCTACGGTACCTTCTACTTATCGTATAGGCAGGATTAAATCGGCTACAATATAAAAAGCGTTTAAACATAAGTGTACGCACATTCCATTATACGATTAAGTCAGTCACGCTTGAAATCTTGAAATAAATTAACTTCAGCACATGCAGCGACCTAATTTTTTATGCGGTTATGTGACAGATTCTGAAAGTGTTGTGTTTAGAACTAAAAATAAGCTATTATTCTAAATTCAAATTTAAAATTTGTGTTTTATTCTAAAATTTGTAGATTTCTGAGTATATATGGGAGGTACTCAAATAACATTATATGTATACTAATTATTATATGTAGTAATTAGTACGACTGTATGGTTTTTTTAATTTAAGAGAGTCATTTAAATGTTTTTATTTTATAAATATTACGTAAATACAAAGAATACACCTATGAATAGACCTTATTCAAGACTTTTCCAATCTTATATAAGATTTGCCATAAATAGACGTCAATTAACTTAAAACGATCTACAGGAAGTTTCTGTCACTCGAACAAAGTGATTATTCGGAACCATGTTTTCACAAATGGCTAATTAATCAATCTCTATGGCATGGGGTTCTTCGAGAAAAGCGTATACAGCTCTCCTTCTCAGTCGGCAAGGCATTGGCTCACTCCTCGGGTGCTGCGAGTGTACACAGGCGACGGTGACCACCTACCATCAGGTGGTCCGTCTGCCTATTTGTTTGGGTGTATATAAAAAAAATCTCTCATTCTCATAGGAGACCCGTTTTCAGTAATATCATGGCAAAAAGGCCCGGTAAAAGAATGTATAAAAAATTTTAGTACCGACGGAATTCATTTTTCAATATAAAAATCTAACGACATAACGTCCACAAAAATACAGCCCGTACTATACTATAATTTTTAATTAACAAAAGTAATTGTAACCTTTTTGTTATAATTAGGTGGTCTTTATTTACCAATTTATGTTACGTAAAAGTCAAAGTACTCATATCTATATGTTCATTCGTGAACATAAAACATTTAGTTCAATTGTTTAATTTTTTTTATAGCTGTTGATGAGTTTCAATGACACGAATAAAAAAAAGTATTGAAATTAGATATAATTTCGCGCACTGGCCAGCACTAGCACGTGCACTTGTATGCAAACACTCCACTATAATACTAGTAGTAAATCGGCGCACAAGGAGCGCAGTGAAACGCCGCTGCGAGCAGTGACGCGCACTGCGTCAGCCGGCGCGGCGCGGCGCGTCGCGGTGCGGTGCCGCGCGGCGCGGTGCGGCGCGGCGCATTCGATTCGTGAAAGCGGCTCGTTCCGGCCCGCCGAGCCGTTTCTAGCGTGCTCGCTGACCGCCTATTCATGCAAAGCGGAATCAATGTCCGTGTGTTATACGATTTTATTACGCCACGCTATTATTTAACCCGTGTGTGATCTTTGTTACGACTCGTAAGTAAAACTGGTACTATACTGAAAATTAACAAGAATCATCGCAAAAAATATCACTCAGTGTAATAATAACTATTGTGTCAACAGGCCGTGCCTCTTGTGGAGTAGAAAATGGGTACTGGATGCTGTTTCGCAATATGATGATGTTGATTTTAAACTGTAAATAGTTAAATAGTTTAGTAAAATAATAGAAGGGCTTTTCAGAAGCAAACAATCCATTATATTTTCACTGATACTATTATTTGCCGAAGATTAGTAATTTACAGAACCTGTAAAAAAAATTATAGATAAAATATTTAGATACATTCTAGAAAACTTTGTAGAAAATGAAATCAACAATTTGCTCAATATATTTTTAATACGATTTTAAATACAAAAAAAAATCTCTAACAGACTCTGTGCAGTGACAAGTTTAAAAGCGTTTTAAATTTAAATGTTTTGAAATTAAATTAAAATTAAATGTAGACTTTAAAGACTATAAAGCGTTACAAGACACGATCGCTATTTGACTGCTTGATTGCTGGAACCAAATTTACTTTGACCGTTCCTTGGAAGGCTGGTGAAGAATCATTAATTTCTTTATAAAATGTATTTTAATGCTTTAAACACGCCTGCTAACAGATTCGCTTAAGTTCCATCGTGCAGGGGGAACGAGGTCGCGTCTAACTGCGAAACACAGCATCGGTTACACAATATAACTAACTGCTTACAGTAGAATTGTACAGAGTAAAATATTGTACATAAGAAAATATTCTACAGAGTAAAATATTGTACAAGCTAAAATATTGTACAGGCTAAAATATTGTACAGACTAAAATATTGTACAGGCTAAAATATTGTACAGAGTAAAATATTGTACAGGTTAAAATATTGTACAGGCTAAAATATTGTACAGAGTAAAATATTGTACAGGCTAAAATATTGTACAGGCTAAAATATTATACAGGCTAAAATATTGTACAGGCTAAAATATTGTACAGGCTAAAATATTGTACATAGGGTAACGAATTGTCAGAAAGTGTTTACCTAGAACAAATACCAGATACCAGAACACCGGTAGACATTACCGACACATGACACATCTGACAGACATCTCACGTATTATGAAGTGCGTGTTCGTAGTTTTCCAAGCGTCAAGCGCGTATACAAAACTCCGAGCGTATAACGGCACGCCATGTCAGTTTCCAGAGACATTTTGCCGATTTCTCTTGCTATCCAGTTTCTACCGTACATTTATGTGCAGTGTTTTAGGAAACTGATTCAAAGCTCATCTAAAAGATTAGAGTTAAGTAATTGTTAATAAAACATGCTGATGTTAAATATATAGGTTTTATAAAATGGAACATTATATATTCAATTTAAAATTGATTCCGCGTAAGAATTTTTCGATAAAAATTGTACCATAATGTGTCATACTTCGTAATAATGATAAAAACAGACATTAATTATATATGGAGGGCTAATTAACGAGAATTGTATTATAACAGGAAAAATAATCATAAAGCCAGAATGAATCATAATTAATAAAGGCTCCCATATTTTCACATTATTGTCCTCATTTTCCTTCTCTTACTCATTTTCTGGGTCAATATATTGAATATATATGTACATTACATTATACAAATACATATTTAACAATATTGTTATAAGTCTTGAATGCGATCCAAACGGCCTCGTAAATAGTCATTGATGAAACGTGGGAGTGTCCTACTCGTCTATCACTCTGCCTGCCTCTTCAAGGAAAACGGGAGTGATGTTAGGTTTATTGTACTCACAATTATCCGTACAGCGCTGTTGTTATCGTCTAACAAGCAATTTGACTGGTAGCTTGGGTTGACAGGCAGAGAATGCTTGTAGGCTTTGAGTCCGCCCTTTGTTAAACCTAGTTATTGGGAAAACAATGAGGGGGACCTTCATTGTATATTATTTATCCTTAAGTATCCTAATTAGAATGAACTTGAATTGTTTCATTTGCGTTATTTGTTTAATCCAGTGTTATTGTAATAATATTATAATCTTCCCAATAAATAAACAAAATTTTCACACGCGTTTATATTTTAATATTCCTTCATAACACCCTCGCGATGACTCGGGCATACAGAAAGAACGACTGATGAAAGAATGACAAGATGAATGTATGATGCTGATGTTGATTGAAGCAGGGGCCGAGAGGAACTGAGATTGGTCTACGTGATAAATAGTTCAGATACAGATCGATGCGTAATTCAAAAGTCACCGACACTTGCGTGTATATAGAAGAGAGTAATAAGTTCAAGATAAATACTTCACGTTATAAAGATAGAGATGTTGGGTACTAGGTGCTCACTCTACCCATCCCATCCGGAGTCAGGCATGACGATTATTATAATAATTAATATCCACAAAGTAATAATAATTATTAATTAATAATATAATAATTATCAGTTTCCACAAACTACACGGTACATACAATCTTATGACAAAAGCCGATGACTTCTCGAACATCGACTCGCACCAAGTTGCCAAGCTCCACCACAGACGTTATATCAACACGTGACCGATTATTCTAGAACCCTAATTAGAACTAAGAGCCTCTTCAATGAGCACATATGTGCTCCTATATACATCGGTTGCACATTCAGCCGACAAGTTCGCTAACAAACTTCAAAACTATTTCGGTATGTTAATCTTCCGAAGGTTTGACGCTTGTAATTTCGTTATCCGCGCCGCGAGCCGCGCTCCGGGAGACATGAAGGCGGATGTTATCACGAAGTTTGTTAATGCCGCGCCAGATAACGGGGCTGCTCTAATCACTGAGGTCGTTGCGATATTACACACTGCCCACCACGTACTCTGCGTTATGGATGCCGCGTACGAGAATTGTTACTATAGCATCAACCAGGGGTCTTTACAGTCTGGGCAGCACTAAAGGATAAATGTCTCTATCCTTACCGACTTAACTTCTTCCAAAATCTCTTGACATTATTTCATTTTATTCTTATTAGTATTCTATTCCGTATTAAATTTAATTACTTTAGCGGATAACGGTGACGTTATATGTAAGTTCTTTTGTTTTTTTTTTCTTATCGAAATGCAAAAAGTTTTTAATTAAAAAACATCGACGATTATACTTTGCATACGAAGCAAACTCGTGTTCTGCGCATGAACCTTTCAACCCATAGCGTACAAATTTTGAGTAAGAGCGTATTTCATCCACTTACCAGTGATTATAACATTTGCCACGTATTATCATCGATTCGACATCACATTGTAACGAACGCTCAGCGACTGTCTCACGGCTCGGTATTGCAATTACTTTATGAATAAAATTACATAACAAAGTCAATACATCTCTACACGTGTAAAACGCGAGACCGGGCTTGTCTACGCGAAATTCAAATCGCTCTCTTTGCGGTGATTATTTGTGGCGAAATATTCTCACGGTCACGGCATTGTCGTGTGTGGAGACCGTAACTTTTCGTGTCATGCCTATTAATATTCAATTACTGCCTATTTAAACGCCAGCACGGTAATTGTCAAGCATTGTCTTTAACACTGCACTTACGAAATATTTCTTCATTTTTTTTCTTACATTTAAAAAGTGGCAGTATGTTTATTCTTTGTCGGCTCCAAAACTTAAATCAGCACAAGGGTAGAAGCTCTTCTATATGTCCTGATATCTCACAGACTCCACATGCTTTAAACGGTTACCGAGCAGATTCTGTTTGATAAGAATCGTGACACGATCTGTCGTTCGAGATGTCGGTTCTTTGTATGTCGGTACTTTGTAGACAAGATGTACGTTTTCAGTGATAGAACCTTCTTAGCTTGCAACACTGTGTGAAGCTTTTATAAAGACAGAAAAAAGATGAGCTACGTGAGCCAAGCCTGGTACATTTAATAAAATATAAGGAACCTGCAGAAAGGTTTATCAGTAAAATATAATAACATACAAAGTAAAATAATACCAAAGTACCAAAGAACAATAAATATTACAATGTGTAAAGGATTATGTCGTCATTACTTTTTTAACCAAAAAATCACGCATGTAATCTCCGAAAATGTAGGCAGCGTATTGCAGTATACTAGTAACATTTACTTTCAAGCATGAAATTGTTTGTAATCATTTTGCCATAGAAACTTCAAGTAATTACTAGTATTTAAAGTAGAAAACGTTTAAACTAGGAAATCAAAAATAAAATCTGACACAGGAATTGAACCTACGACTACTGGAGCAGCAGCCATGCTTGCAACCACCCAACTGTCGACGCAGTAAATACGATGATAAACAAAATAGGCAATAATTGCTAAATGTAATAAACATTCCTGTTTTATGCTAATTGGAATCACCATTCGAGTAACATTAGATATTTTAATTGTAAAGTAATAATTCATGAACGTATTAATTAGGTACATCAGTTAAACCGGACCGTTATGAGTACAATGTAAACTTGCATTAACCCGTCGATCTCGTTTCCAACCGCCAACGGTTTGCGCAACGCTAATTTCAATATTGCGACTTTTAAATATTTTAACACAATCAAAACTGGATCAACTCCACTGTATGAACTCGGTTGACATAACTTTTTATCGCTGTCCAAGTGCAAATAGTCCAAAACCAAGTGCAAATGTCCAAGTTTTTGAGAGGATATTTTGTGAAACTATTTTATTTCTTTCATAAACTTTAAGGTTAGTAACAATTAAAAAGTATTAAAAACAATTTCACACACAGGAAATAACTTTCTTTCATATTTAGTATAACACGTAATTAAAAAAAAAAAACAAAATTAATAACAAAACAAATATGAAAATGTTACAGATTTTGATATCGAATTATTTCAATCAAAAAATATTGTACCATTTCACTATTGAAATTTAGTGATAGGCCAATAACAAACAATCATACATGTAGAAACTAGACTGTCATGCGTTGTAAAATACATTCTATTACGTCATTCATAATGCCGGATCTCGTCTGCAGATCAATGTACTAGTCACCGCCCTTGGAATACCAAGCCTACCCCAAGACGACGCATTCCGTTCTTATGATTCGTATGGTACATGTATATTATATATGTATTATGTTTCGCGGGTTGTATAGTTGTTTGTAGTTGAAACGAGTGTGAGTTCTCAGCCTACCACCATGAACATTACAAGCGTGATATTACATTATTTTTGTTACACTATCATCTTACCTCCTATCTTATACCCTCGTACCTTATACCCGATTATCTTAATATTACGACACAAATGAACAACACGAAGGTCTTTCGATGACTTTGTTTCGTTACAACATATCGACGTAATATGCCTGGAATGGTTGTTATTATAGAAACGTTAACAAAATACATCAGATACTAGCTTTCGGGCGGTAAGGTTTCAAAAGAAGCATCAGATCGAAGCGATGAACATAGAAGCTCGTCCGATCTGCCAGGAAAATTAGTACTCCGTGGTCTCTACCTACCCCGTCGGGGTCCGACATGACGATAGATTTATATTTTGAACTTTGAATACACAACAAGGATTTTTCAAAATCTTAAAGTTGAGTGTTTCTGGACAAGTACAAGGAAATTAATATAACTGAAAAAAAAATTGTGCGCACTTAGCTAGACGCTCCTTAAATTACCGCAATAGAGACAAGGGCCTCATTATCCCTTTCAAGGAGGGCGTTAAACCGATTTATAATATAATTCGGCGAATCGTCACTCGTTTTCGTCCTTTCATTCAAATTGTAGGGAATTCAGAATTCGCTCATCGGTTCATTTCATTCATTCATAATTCAATGTTGTACATAACATAAAACCGAATTATAATATATACGAGTTAATAAAATTAATTGTCACGCTGATGTGAAAACCGAAGAAATAAAAAACAAATCGATCATAATTGAAAACTGGCAATAATATAATTTTATTGGAACGGCGTCCAAACGAACACTCAGAGGCTTCGGTCGCAAAGGACGCAATTATATTTGACCATTATTGGATCCAAGGCACCAGCAATAACAGTTACACGAAGGTCGTTCTGACACATTGTGTTAAGTCGTAAACACGCACGATTCTTCAATCAGTCGTGATATGACAAAAAGACATAATTTTTAGTGCCCATTGACCTCCTTATAACGCTCCCGAATGCCTTCGCCTTCGCCAAATTTAGTGTTTTTCGTTAGCCATAAAGCTATAATTGCATTTGCGGTGTAACAATACATTGATATTATTTTTTTTATATTAAATCGTCTGATAATACCCAATGGTTAGAGGTGGCAAAAAATGTATTCACAAATCATTCGATCGAATCTTAAAGTAAATAGGCCTATAATCATTATGAAGATATACAGAAGGCCGCGAGGTGTTCTATGTTAGTGCTTAGGATATTCAAGACATTTGCAAACAGTTACAAATTCCAGTAGCAGTTTAAAATATTTTAGTAACATCATGATTAAACATTACACTGATCTGAAGACTCCAACCTTCACCACACATAACTAAACACGGGGATTTTATTTTAAGAATGAACACAGTGTCTTAATGTGGAACCTTTTTATGAATAATTTTGTAATTTCAACACAATTTCAGGCGAGTGGCGAATAAGGAAGACATTTGTGGAATACGCGCCGGTTACGCTTTATCGTATTGTCTTGTTACTTAATTTAATTCGAGTTATAATGCAAGATGACGTAAGTATAAATACAATTTGAATACATGTACCCAAATTTTTTTCATTTCCGTGTCGGTTACTATATAACTTTTTTTATTTAGATTTCCCAGTAATGACTCTGAGTCTGGACTGGAGATGTGCTCGGTGTATGAAAATAGGCTCGACGCTTCCATAATAACTAGACGTAAACGTAACTGGTGAGACGTGGTAACGTACGACACTGCTTTGCCTACCTCTTCGGGGATAACAGGTGTGATGTTACGTTTAATCACTTTTTATTCAAAATATTACTGGAACACTTCCTTGGTTTTACGCTACGAAATAATAAACACGATCCAATCGCGCCGGAATTACCTAAACTTAATAATTCAAACCGTTCCATTGCGGAAATCCAACAAGTGTAACGAATTTCCATTCACTGGAGTCTCGCAACTGGCATATGATTAAACGAGCTAATGGTCATGAAATATGAAACGGCTATCTGCGTTCCAGTGGACAGGTCGCGTAATTGGGGCGCAGGTGTTGTTGCGTACGCGGCGTTATTTCTGTCCTATAGTTTGGCCAACTGCGAGGTAAAAGATAAGGTTTATTATTACGATTTATTGCCATTTGTTTGTCACGGTTGGCGATATTAGGGTAATGGTAGCGGTCATCCTGGTTTCTCTTTGTGAAGCCATTATAAATGTATCATTTTGAAATGTATTTTATTATATTATTTTAATTTATACTTTTAAAGGGCTTTATTGTTGGTTAAAAGTAACAATTTCTTCTGATAAGCGTTGCTGCCAGCGTAAGGGCTATATAATAATAACAACATGAGTAGCTGTTCCCTGTATTGTCAAACCTGCATGCCCAGTGTGGGGATTTTGGGCAAAACCTTTTCGGGAAACATATACCCAGCAATGGATATAGATAGGTCGACGATGATAAAAACATTTATCTCCTAATCTAAAATATATTTGTGTATAATGCATCGCTTTAATCACATGCTTTCTTTTCTTAATCTGTGGCCACAAAAGTGAAATTCAAATCCAATCCATCGTATTACAAGATTTGCGTCCGATTGTCACTTGATCAATTTACTGATAGATCGCTCTTGTTGGGCTTATTTAAATTAGTTACAATTAAATATTCGAAAAAACTAATATTCAGATGTCACTTAGCTAACAATATAACATATATTGCTTACTAAGCTACTGAATACATAACCGTAATATTTCAACAGTAAAAACTTGTTGCAATAAGGCCGTCAAGGAAATATTTCAAGTGTTGATATTTATTATTTACTCGCACAATATCATCGTACAATTCAACAAATTGCAACGTACTTAGTTTAATACAAAAAGTACATAATCTGTTTAACAAATGATAATACTATTATCCCTATTTAAATCGGGGCATTAGCCACCTTCAACCTTCGTTGCAAATTGTACTCAACATATCAATTTATTAGGATCAATTTCATTAAATTGTAGTAAATATAAATACCACGCATATTTGGGTGGGTCGATTTGCATATTCTGATATGAACCTAAAATTTAAAATAATTGAATTCGAATTCATATGTGCCGGATCGCAATAAAAGGTTTAGTAAATTTGAATATGCGTCAAAATCGTTTGGGGAATTGTATCGAGCTTTAAAATAAATATTGAATAAAAATTTATTCATGGGTCACATTGAATTTGGTTGAGACTTATTCAATTTTTCGTGTAATTATTAAGTGGTTATGGCTGTCGGTTTCGTAACTTCTTTTCTTATTGAGTATGAGTTTCTTCATTCAAGATTTCAAAATACCTACCGAAACTAATTACAAGCAAAATAATCAGCGAGTCTAGTGAGAAACTTGAATAACAAGAGAACCGTATGCGACCACACATCACCGATTTGCCAAGTAACGCAACGCTTATTACTTCTTACTCAATACTCTGTTTGTTTGGCATGTCTGAGGTCGGCGCAGCCGGTTCGCAACCTTGCCCCCTCCCCTCGCCCACTCCGACGGTCTCGCACTTTCACTCCGCTCGGCCTCACTCGGATTTTTTCGTCTACCTTCGGAAGGCGCAGGTTGAATTTTACTTCGGAAACGTTTGCGCATTTATTAGTGGAGCGATGCCAAAAAACTGTTGTCAGCAATTACATGTTCATTTTCGGCATTGACGATTTCACATTTTCTCTAAATTATAGCGTAGCTTCTATTTCTGTTCTAAAATATCGAGAAGTGAAAAGTAACGTTATTCAATAGTATTAAAATTTACATTTATTTTAATGTGTGAACTGAGTACATGACATTTTTAATGACCGTGGTACCTATAATTACATTTGGGTTTAATTACACACATTGAGTTTAATAACAACTGCAATTCTACCACAAGTTGTAAAATGTAACGTATCACGTTTGATGACACAATGATATTTTCAAAAAACTCGTTGATGTCTTTTATATGACAGAATGCATTTTCATTAGTCATCATGTAGAATGTCTTTAAGAATTAATATAATAACTGTGACACAAAAATATAATTTTAACAGGTTTTTACATTTTTACAGTGTTGGTAATAAAATGAAGACGGATGCGATTAAGGCGCGGTCGCACAGGTCATAAACTCTATAAAGCTCTACCAGACCTGCATCATCGTCATAGCGAAGCGAGTTAAACAAAGAAAACAATGATACATCCTTATCAAACAGTCCGTCATGAATCCATCAACTGTGATAAGACTAGTATGAATTTTTTTCCGTAAAGACGCGCTGAAAAATGCATTACAAATAAACATCCGGTTATTTAAGTTACAATGACATTTAAAAATTGTCCTATCATTATAATCGCGTTCGGTTTGTGATCGAACAGGTCAGCGTTGAACCGGTTCGAATCACAGATCAAGCGAACGTCCACGGAAGAATTCTTTTAAATAACACTTGATCACCTTCCCCGCTCGAACTTATAACCACTTAATATGCGATAGATACATACCTACTTCTATGATTGTTTTGGAACAAAGGAAAATAAATGTATCGTGCCAGTTAGCAGGGCATATAGGATATTTATTTTTACATTTGGTTAGCTCTAACAAAGTTAAACACAGCGTTAACAGTTTAAATCGTTGTTACTCCTTTTTAGCGTCAACAGGGCCCTTCTTAGCATAAATAGAGTCCTATTTAGCTTTTATGGAGTCCTTTTTGGCATTAATAGAGTCCTTCTAAGTGTTAATAGAGTCTTTCATAGCGTTAACAGAACTCTATATATAGGCCTCCAGAGGCATTGGCGAAGACCTGTTACCGTCACGTGACACGATGGTAGGTGACTCACATGGTACTGTTTGATTACCATCCTACGCAATGAATAATATTCGTTCTCAAAACAAATTTCTGAATTCTTATTGCCAATATTACCTTATACGACTAACATGTTTATATAGTTGTTATCAGTAACAATAAAATTATTCACAATAAAAACAGTTATCCCAAGGATTTTTCAACGAAAGAATTGACTAAAACACATGTCTATTTTTATCATAGATAAACGTATTTTTCGTTAGATAAATATCACTCGCTATGTCAGTGAAACGGCTTTTATCATCTAAGCGGCTTTTCTTATATTTGTCTCTAATATCTCTACAGCGTGTGCAGTCTGCCGACTCGCACTTGACCGATGTTATAACGCATGGTTATACATTGTATGATCGTATTGTAGCGGCGCGCGATTCCTACAGTAATATGAGCGCGCACGCCTTACATGAAATGCCTAACA
>DWEI01004250.1:0-11877 GCA_018245875.1 Mysoria ambigua | reverse complement strand
CTACGGCCTTAACACTCTCATTCTGAGAGGAGACCCATGTTCCAACAGTGGAACGATAAAGGGTTGATATCGAAATTGATATCGAATATTTTATATGCGTATGCTTAATTATTATAATTTTATTCGGCAGAGAACCAAAGGTATCGACATAGCCCAACGGTTAACACACTTAAAATGACAGTGGGCTGGTCACATCTGTTACAGAACTGATAACCGTTGAAATAGACGTGTTCTGGAGTTAAGACCACCCTTGGCAAAGGTAGCGGGGACGCCCTTCAGCCACTTGCAATGATTATATACTCACAGTGCCTGATTAAGACTGGAAACAAAGAGCTGAAGATTGAGCTTAGTGGCATGCTATTGGAGACGGCTATGTCTGCCAGTAGATGAAAATAGGTAGGTGGTGATTATTATAATTCTTATAGAGTGTATCTATCTTATGGAGAAAGACCTGAGTCCATGGATATACGACGAAAACATGACAATGACATTCAGATTACCTATCATATTTGATTTTCCGTAATTACATATCATCATCAAAAAGTGCCATTGATAACCTGATATCCGCTGGTATTACATGATGGCATAAACACAGTGTTACTTCAGGTATCGTCCTGAAATACTCTAATCAAAAAAATTGGTTTTCAAAATTGACACTGGAGTGAGAATAAAACCAAAATTTACAGGCTGACCCCTGTACTGGCAGATCTAGTGAAGTAAAATAATTCGAATTTCATAACATTATTTGGAACGCCAATTAATTTTCCGGTAGCCTAATATTAGGGCCACTCAAAGGGCAAATGTAAATTTGATTTTGTAAGGCCAATAACAGATACGGAGGTTCCATAACGAAATTTGTTTTACTTTCAATTTGGACTCGGCGAGGGTAAGTAACAAGTCATGCGTTTATGAAATTTTCCTGTGAAGTACCCTTGTGTCGTTCCGGGGTGAAAAGTTCGTATTTCCTCGTCGGTCACAAGTATGCAATTTTTTTTTATATCTGTCTCATTGAACGCAACTACGCGACTTGCGATTAAATTAGCTATATGTTTTTACGAGTTTTATATTTATAATACACCTTTCTAAGATGTATTACAATTCTCTTAAGAGAGTTACACCTAGCTAAGGAGATATTGCAGGCATATAATGAAGATCTTATACAAATGGAACTTAGTACTACTAATACTTAGTTTTTTTTTTACCTTAAATGCTATGTTACTTTGTTCTACAATTCCAACCCTGTTTTGAACATAATAATCTAAAAAATATAAGGGCGTTTCAGGAAGATTGTTTTTTGTGTCAAAATTATAATCAGCCTACAACTTTGAACAAAGCGCGACGCCTCGAGGCATGACGGGAAGTCGTTATCAGGGCCCAGTGAATGTTGCTAAGTGACGGTAACACGAGGATTATGAGCTTAAGAATTAACAGTCTTCTTTCTTTAGAATATTTCACACTGAAAATGTTTCAATGAATATTACTCTGTGTATAGAATTAAGAGAACTTTCTTACGAACCTCTTCGTATGAATTTCAAAATTCATGTTAACTTTCCATATTATTTGATACTAAATGTTTCAATATATGATTTTGTTAAATATTTTATTACTTTCCATATAACCGTCAATTTTGAAAAATACACATTTTAATTTACTTACGGGTCTCGTTGTTTTGATTATTAAAGAATTTTCTAGCATAAATTTTTGTTGAAATTTTTAGTATAAGCTTACCCCTTATTATATTATGGGAATTAAATGTAACTGGTGAAATACTTCCATTTTCGGCCTATTTCTTCGAGTCTAACAGGCGTGATTTACGTTTATATATTATTTATTGTATATTCTAAGCTTGGTGCACCCTGCGTCTTCTTAAATAAGATCAGATCATTTTAAATAATTACAAAAATAATTTTGTCAGCTATTTCCGCCGCCTTATATAGTTCGTAAAAAGTTAACCTATGCTGATCAAGCTTATTAAGACCCAATACATTGTCATGATCGTTATCATTATCATTGTAACCAATCAACCTATTGCAGCTTACTGCTGGTCACTAGTCTCATACATTAGGACATAATCAATAAATATGAACACATGTTCCCATACATATCAACGTATGTAGTTAGACACGCAGTAAAAACTAATATTTCCAGTTTTTCACCATGCCGTTAATAGAAAATTAATCTTCTTTGTTCAGTCGACAGCTGATTATGAATGATCAGCCATCGTGGTGACAGGATTAGTCGCAATGTCCAGGGTGCGCCGCCGGGCCGGGCAACCGCCTCTCGTGAAGGTTCCTTTCAAGCAATTCAATTAGTAAGGCAATCGGTGATAATCATGCGCTTACGCCGTGTCCTGGCGAGTATCTGAGAAAGTTCACAGAGAATAACCTCATGGAGCTTCGAAGTAACGCTTCCCCAAAAATTTTAGGTTATCTGGAAACAATTTACTCTGGAATAAAGCGAATAACAAGGTTTTACCTATCACCTAACGGAGACACTTTCACAAACGCAAAATCAAAAGACAAAATTTAATGAAATGGCTATAGAGCTAAACCTGTGAAACCTTCAGTCGAATCATCTGTGCTTAATTACATGAATCGAAGCTGTCAAAATTGGAATGAAATGAATTTGATCCTTCTCTTTGTACACTAACTTATGCTCCAATAGCTACAGTGGTGAACATGTTATGTGCATTTTCGTGTGAATATTTTTATGAAATTGACAAAAATTGTCTCGATTGTTCTTTAGTGATAAGTGCCCGTTTAAATCTTACGTTTATTGCAACAATAATGTGTACCGATCAAATGACTCTTCGAAAATGGTGTCGAAAGTAGATGGCGTACAAAGGCGGAAATTGTGGATTAGAATTCGTATTGTGCGCGCAGAATCGAAGTGTTTTTTTTCTTATAAAAGGTAACGTGATTGCACAAAAGTGCGATATTGACGTTTTGAGAGTTGCTGTTGCTCAAAAGAGATTTAAAAAAATCGTACATAGTCCCGTATATTCGACCAAATTGTTGGCGCACGAAGCAGGATTTGGGTTTTAATGGAATACGTAACCATAACTTTGTAAATGCTTTGCAAGTATTAGACTTTGTTTCGCACTTACGTAGGCTCTTAGCTCGTCATATATTGATGTGTCTGCTGGGTTACTGTTTATATAAATATTACGTAACAAAAAAAGCACAAGCAGTTGTATTCAAAAATGGATTCAGTAATACGTGTACAGATAATAATTGAAATACACACAAAACATATTCCACAAACCCTTTTATTTTGTCACCGAAACCCAGGATAGGAAAATACCTATTTTAAGCATATAACGAATTGCTTTGACATATACGCTTCACTAATATACCTATTGTTGTCTTATAAATAACCTCTATTTCTTTGCCCTTCGCAGGTCTCCATTATATAAATGGAGCATCATTTGGCGACATATCATCCAATACGGTTATCCCAAATTATCTTCTACAATTGTTAGCTCCTTGTGTAAATTTGATACTAAAGTTAGGGCACTTTAACCCATCTCGAATTGAAGTACTGGAATTTTGTTCGCGCTAACACGAATAGACATCTGTGCAAATTGGATTGGGCGTGACGATTGTGAACTAATGTTGTATTATATATTGAAAGCTTTTTGAAAACGCCGCTTAATAAACGTCAATTACCAACTTTACGGTTTATTATTTAGAACACAATAATTGTACCGATATTATTTTGATGTTTTTATAATTAAAAATATAGAATAAGTTTAAGAATTGTGTAACTATTTTGTACAGGTGCTCCAACTGCTAATAGAATATATATTCCCTACTGTTTATTTATTTATTTATTAGTCATCAAAATTATTCCAATTATTTATTTGTTGTTGCTTGCAAGTGTGAGTGCCGTTCGGGCGGTACTGGATTCGATTCCTGGATCGGATAATACAAAATTTTCTTATTTAGATTTTCTATTAGTTGTTAGGAGTCTTGATATGTGCTCGATCGCTCGACCACCTATTCCATAGTGGGGCGTAAACGTAACCGGTGAAACGTGAGAAAGTTCTGTATTCCTCTGCCTACCTCTTTAGGGATTACAGGCGTGAAGTTACGTTTTCATTTATTATTCACCATGCAAGCAACAATGACTCATATTTGTTAGTATTTAGGTTAGTATTAGAGGTTCCAAGAATTTATTCCAGTAATTATAATAAGTATTCTTATTGTATGTCAGTCTGAACTGTGTTTTACAATAGAAGGAGATTCATTTTATGTAATATTAACTATTCATTGTTGATAATATATTAATCAGTAATTAAAGTTTTAAAGTTTTTAAGTTTCGTAGGAATGTAGGAATTCGTAAGCTTACAAATTTTATGTATGTGTAAATGTTTTAAGGTCACCTTAAAGAAATAGTATAAATAATTATTCTTATATTATATTTTCATCATCGTCATCAGCCTATTGCAGTTCCCTGCTCGTCATAGGCCTTCCTTGAAATTTAATGTCCATAGTCCCCACGCTGGGATTGCAGGTTGGGCATCGCAGAACACAGTTTCTTGTGCGGCCTACGTTGCTTTCTATAGGTGGCCAGAACATGTAGCTATGGCTAGGCATGATGCACAATACCCCGATCTGCTAGCGCTGAGTTTAGTTGCCTCGTATGAGACCATGTATACCGGAACGAGGTCAAGGAATATATTTTTACTCCGCCCCGATACTGAATGGTGTTATTGAGTACAATGGTTTTCCCCGTGGTGTAATAAATTCTCGGGCGCTGAGTTGCGTGCTAGCAGGTGTAAAACATTACCAATTATATCACGTACATTCACTTCAGGTAGTCTTTATTGTGATCCAATGTCTTGATTTACGTCTTTAATGGGCGATTGTTTTCTGTAAGCCTTCATTTTTTTATTCATTTAGGTTTTCGATTAAAAAAGAACCTGTTCTTGTGTCACAGTCGGTTACTTGTCTGAAGTCAGTATGAATTGGGAAATCGACTTGATGTTGTTATGTAAGAAGGTTAGGTAAGAAGAATTGCTTATAAGATATTAAGGTATCTAAATAAAATTTGCTTCACCGATTTGTCAACAAATAATGTGTCATGTGAGCGTGGGGTAACGGTGTAATCATCGTCATCCTATTGCCGTCCGCACTTGGACATAGGCTAAGTCTAAGGGGTTATGCGCATAATCCTCAAGTCTGGCGTACAAGTTGGAAATCATGGAGCACCGCCTGCGCTGCTGCCCATAGGCGGTGAGAGCACTTAGCTGTACATAGTCAGGATGTGCCATACTCAATCTACCAGCTCCGGGTTAAGCAGTGCGAAAAATATTTGTGTTCAATTTTCATTGCAGAAATATTTATACTTCGACGAATATTTTCGCCTTAATAACCAGATCCGCCATTGATTTTTTTTTTATAATAAGGAAGTAGAGGACAGTCATGCAATCCACCTGATGGTAAGTGGCTACTGCCGCCTATAGACATCTGTAATCAACCCCAGATAAGTTGACCTTAGGTGCGCCTCTACCCCTGAGGACTAAGCTGGAATGCCTCGAATAAGTATGTCTCCCTTACCACACCCTTCAAACCGGAACACAGCAGCGCTTAACGCTGCTGTTATAAGGCAGAAATACGTGTGGCGGTGGTGCTCCCGGAGTCGAACCACAGACGGTTCTACCACCATTGAACGATTACATCAGTTAAGTTAGAACGCAAGATATATCTCTTTCCGGATGTTTTCTTGGGATCGTAAGAGAACAAACTTTAAAATTTGTTCCTTAAAATCATTCTTGATGTAGGTTCCTAATAATATTTTTTAGTATATAGAAATATCAGACTGTATTCAATATTGGAGAAGATTGAAAATATTTAATCGATTAAAAACAAGAGACATTAATTATAGATGTAACACTTCTGTATGAACTGGACACTTAGTATCTGCTCGTATCGTGGCGCACCTCTTTAGTACGCCTTCAGAATAAATTACCGCTGCAAGTATTATCGCGCAGATCTGTTAATAATAGGTCGTCCGCAATAAATCATATTAGAATACATGAATGTTAAGTAAGAGAATGAACGTTAAAGATTTTCTCTGGTAACAGTGGATGGTACATTGCGAGATAATGCCCGACGGTACATCAGGGACGGCCGCCGGCGACTGAACGCAAATCAGTACATTAGAATTCGTTTAAGATTAGCCGTACGAGGGGTGTGATATATATTGCTATTATTCTTCTCGGATAATATCGGAGGTCTATTTTTTGGGGCACGGCAGTGATTCCCCAAGTTCAAGACAAATTCTTCTTAACAAATATTTCGTTCGAAAATGTTGTCTTTGTGGTTATATCATTAAAATCTCAGAGGACGGTGGTGTTAACTGAATTAATGTCAAATCTTTTGATGCGTTAACGTTTCAACATTTACTGAAACATGAAATAGCGTGTTAATGATATACAAATCGTGTTAATTATATACAAATAGTTTTATCCTTCCTTTTTGTAAAGACCTGACAACGTTATCTCTAATTGTAGAAATATTTATATCAACTGTAAGTCTCTAAAAAGGTAAGTTTATTTTGGTGTCGTATATTTCTGAAAAAGTACCACTATCGAAAAAAAACAGTCGCAAGATAAATTCGCTTTTTTTATCAAATCGTTCGCCATTTATTGCGATTCTTATCTCTACAAAAATTACATGTAAAATGGTAAACCACTTTTGACACCTCTAAAGTTTTTATTATTTTATAAAATTTCTGAAACATAATACAGCATATATTATTCTTTGCGAAAACCATGTCCCTACTGTGTCTACAGACTTGAAAAAACACGTTACAGTGAATACTGTAATGACCTCATTGTGACGTCATATATTCCAGAGATAACGTCAGGTTACATACATCAATGTTACTGATGAATCCAGCCGGGTAACATGAAATATGGCAGTCATTGTTAAAATACTATTCGCATTTTGCGTGTGAATGTTGGAATTTTTTCACATGTAATGTTGGCTTGATTGATGAACGTATTACATCTTTGTTGACATGAAAAATTTCATTGATCTCTGTATTGTTGTTCTATAGATACAGTTATAATTTTAGAAAGAAAACGTTCAAAGACGAATCTGTAGTGCAAGCTATAATCTTTGGCATTCTTTAATTTCAAATCGGCAAAGAGAATTCACACTACTTAACGAACATGGTGTAGAAATTAAGGGCCCAACTCGTTTTTCAAGATATTTTTCTAATTGTAAAATCTTTTGCTTTCGTAAAGTACTTATTTTCTGTTATTCCAAGAAAGTTATAAACACGCTTTTATGTGACAATAAGTATTAATGAATTGCGTAAAGAATGATTTTAGTTTGAAAATTTGTTTTTGCTTTTACAAAAATAAGTATTTTATTAATTTCCTAGTCTTAGTCTGTCTCCAATTAAGTTCAAATTAATCAATGAATGCGGGTATTTAAAATACTTTCTCGTATGTTATCGTCCGTGTCTGTACATAAAGTCACCTAGAAAAATTAATTATATTTTACAGCACCAATAAGTTCTATCAATTTGATATTTTTGACACAAATAATACTTTATATATTATGGTGTGGAATAAATAATTGCCTTGGGACATCTTTCACCCTGATTCAAATTATTGAAAAACCTGTACTGTTTACTATAGCTGCCACTCACACAGATACGAGTATAAGTAAATACGAACTAATAATTGTGCCTACAGTCACGCAACAAAGACCATCAATCAAAACACGAATGTATCCTGAGTGAGACTTGAATCCGTAACCTTTGACTTGGCAATTGGGAATACCAATCAATATATGAGGTCGGTCGCTCGTAACTGTATCTACCTCCGTGTGTTGCTTTTATTGCTTCGTTGCTTTTATAGGTGGTACAATGAAGACATATATACGAGATATAAGCATTTCTACTTAGTGTCCGAGGGTAGTAGCACATCTTTGTCGGATATAAAGAAATATCGGACTCTGTAATAAACCCTCAATATCAAGTGACTCGCGTAGGCGATTACTAATTCCATGAAATGGATAACAATGCAGTGGAACAAATAAAAGGAGACGATTATATATTTATATGTATATGTATACATATGTGTAGTTTATAAGTCGTCTGTTTATTTAATTTGGGATCAGATGGCCGTGTGTGGAGATGTCCTAAGATATCAAACATTATTAGATATTGCGTAAACGTAACTTCACGCCTGTAATCTCCGAAGAGGTAGGCAGAGGACTGCAGAACACTCCCACGTTTAACCGGTTACGTTTATGTCCCACTATGGAATAGGTGGTGAGCCTATTGTCAAGCATATCCAGACACCGAACCACTACTAGAAAATTTAAATTAGAAAATTTTGTAGTGTTCGAATTGGGACCTCCCAATCGCTAGTCGTACTTACAACCAACACGACCAACGAGGTAGGTATTAGATATTAAACTCCAATTAAGCGCTAGATGGCGTTGTAGTACAAAAATCTATTATCATTGTCCGCCAGGAGTAATCCTCGGCGGGCACAGTTCTCTTTCAGGGCACGTTACTGAGCTAGGTTGTCAGCAGCAGGCATTCTCTTTTTTCAATGACACAAATAGTCCTTTATAAATGTTAGATATAATTTAAATTTGTTAAGTGAATTATGATAGACATGGCAGCAGGAACAGATTATTTTAGATAGTCATCTAACTACAAATATACGATATTTCTTTTTACGATAAGAATAAATAGTTTAATCTCATTATACTTAAATAGTTATTAGTATTGAATTAGTCAATGTAACTGATCAAAAGAGTTAATCTGACGCAGCTGTAGACGAATAATTACTGATAGTAGAACTAGTAAATTAAGTACAGATGGCTAATAAAACGATGAGAAGTGGCATCCTGATAACACACACGTACAATCGATGGCTTTAAAAAGCAAAGACGGTCTATTTTCGTGCATTTAGGGAGAAGGTCATATTTTGTAGTGAGGATTCAGTAATAATTTATAAAAAGGTCAGATAATTTATAAAAATAATAATTGTAATTAGTATGATGGAGATTCTTTTTGAAATATTCTGCGATAGATTGTGTTTTAGGTTAGTATCGAATAATTGCTTATTCCTCTACTTCTGAAATTGAGGGATACACAAGTGCCACAAAATATGCGGCGTGAAGTTTTACTTTTAACCAGTAGCATTAAATCTGTTACAGATTATATGCATATATAGATCTTTAATTCTATTTGAGAGTGGATGAAACTTACGTGTATTCGGGGAATGAAGTTATTGAAAAAAATAATAATTACAAATTAAAACGTTAAGATAAAAGTCTTCATTAACGTTCAATTCTAACTAGTTTGAATTGAACGTTGCACAACTTTCTAAGTGTATTCTTGTACGTTTTGCTGCTTTGGAATTTTAAATTTCGAAATTAAGTATTTAACAAATGAAGCGCGCTTCGCGTGAAGCGTTGTTAATGAATTTAGGTTTAAATGCGTTTGTAGAGTAATTTTAACTTTCATTTTATCTCTCAGAATAGGTGTTTTATTCATACTTATCAGATATATCTTGTGAGCAATTTAAGTCTTGGACGAAAATTATTACCGGTCTCCGTGCACCGATATTTTCCTTAATAAACTAGCTATGGTTATCGGAAGACTACATTATTTATTAAATGTTAATGAAAGATCACTCTTATGTATATTTTATTTTATTTCTCCTTTAAAATAAAAAAATATTTCTCTCGTGCCATTCAATACTACAAAATATTAGTAGTACAATATATCATTCTTTGGTTTCTGTATATATACAAATTTATTTTAAAATTTATTAAGTTTTATAATAGTCACTGATCCAAATTAGTATTTATAGTAATATTTAATATTTATTTATTTCTGTGAATTTGTCTATGTAATAAAGACAAATTAACAAAAATAAATAATATGTATTCCAGATTTCATTGTAATCTGAATTTGTCTTTATTCTCATAAAACAGCGAAGTGGCGGAGGGGACTGCTGCAAAAAACAAACGCGAGTGAAGCCTGCTCATGCAAAATAATGTTTAATACTCACGAAACATTTGACATGAAATAAGCTGTAATCACTCCTAAAAAACAATTTCGCTGCAACATTTCGTTTGTTTTACTGTAAGGACCTGCCACTCTTGTAACCGTGGGCGAACTCCACCACGCTTATGCACTAAGGTTCGACGGGTTACGTCAAAACCGAATAGATTAAAAAAGGCCTACAGCTTTATCGAAACAGCAATAATATAAATCGATTCTGAAAATAAAACGATTTGTGACACTTGCCGTTTGTAAATATGCGTTTTTATCTTGCAAAATATACGCTCGGTTGCAACATTTGCTATAGTTTGAAACGAATGTCGCCGTAAAATTTTGTGGATGCGTTGATATCGCGTAGTTAAAATTTATATGAAAGTCGAGAATTTGGAAAACGTAATGAATTCAACTGTTTCGATTTGGTTATCGGCTTTTGGGCTCAAATTTGATATTTAATTTCAAATGAATAAATGAATGTACTAAATCTAAAGATGAATTTATCGTCAATGTAGGTGACACATTCAAATGATAAACGTTATATCCTTGCAATTAAGCTTAATATTAGTGTGTTAGAGGAGATGGCAGCGGGGAGCAGATAGTAGAATTACTTGTGCATTGCCTAATGAAATTCTGATCAAACGACAAGCGATAGTATATGATTTAGTTATGATTGCCTCAGCAGAAGATTCCATTATTCCTCAGAAGAATCTGGAAGCTGAAAATTTTTGATATAAATATAATTAACATTCCTAGTAAGTATGACAGATTTGTAAGCGAATTTGACGTGGAAACCGTCGTTGAAAATTTGTTTATAACAAAGATATTAAGTTACGCAATTAAAGTTACTTAGATGGCTTCCATTTACTTATAACATAAAACGATTATGAACTTCTTAATACATTATAAGCGATTTTCTTAAAATACATTACAGCGGTTCAAGAGATATATAAGTATCCAGTTTTCCCAAGAAAAGTTGTTTTGAAGTGCCCAGTAAATAAACGTGAAGTTAGAAGAGAATTTATGATGTTATACTTATTTGAAACTTT
Source organism: Mysoria ambigua (assembly GCA_018245875.1). Classification (NCBI taxonomy): domain Eukaryota; kingdom Metazoa; phylum Arthropoda; class Insecta; order Lepidoptera; family Hesperiidae; genus Mysoria; species Mysoria ambigua. Next base: position 790 of record DWEI01004250.1, on the reverse strand, counting down.
AATATTTTTAATACTACGTAATTAAAAGTTCTTAAAGATTTCATCAAAATTAATTTTTGGTGCGAAGTTGAACTAATTCAAACGTTCGATGTTTTAGGTCAGTTTCTTTCGAAAAGTTATGAAAGGTTTTTTTTTTGAATAAACGGGAAAAGTTATAAAGGAAATGTAGGGAATTTTTAATAAGTTTCGGTGAGCTTCTTTTAAACTTTTATCTTATCTTTCGTCTAGACGGTCTCTTAAAGCAAGCTAGGTAAAAGACGGTCTTTCGCCATTTCATGCAACGCCTGTATCAGTTTCATGTTAATATGATAAAACGAAATTTACTCCACGGCTTAGACATTCGTGGCATAACAATTAGCTACGAGTTAGTTGACAAATAACAGCCTAAAATTCATAATTTGCGTTGATCAAGTAGATTTGTAGTCGACTTAAGATGAGTATATAAAATTCAACTAATCTATACTAGGTGAAAGTAGTACAGTTTTGTAACAGGAGGACATTGGATAGTAGATTTTATAGTAATTGTGCCTTGTTCATAGGGCTAGTGAGTAAGAAATCAGTGCAATAAAGTCTGCATATTTTGTTGAAATATTATCTTGACATAATATTTATTCTTATAGTAACTTTACGCCTGTAATCCCCGAAGGGATAGGCAGAGGAATGCAGAACATTCTCACGATTCACCAGATACGTTATTACCCACTATGGGTGGTGAGCCAATTGCCATGCATCGGGTATATATCCAGACTCCGAACCACTACTAGAAAATCTAAATTAGAAACATTTGTAG
>DWEI01004249.1:0-11877 GCA_018245875.1 Mysoria ambigua | reverse complement strand
GGCGCGGCGGGCGGCGCGGCGGGCGGCGCGGCGCGCGCCTTTCTGCGCCTGCACTCGCTCGTGGAGCTGGACACCTTCACGCTCACGCACGGGCCCTTCACGCCGCTCGACACGCCCGGTACGCGCTCCCCTCGCCCGCACTACTCTCCATGACTAGATTAGCTTTAACTTTTTTTGTATAATTCGATATGTCTCGCTCGACCTGCGCGCCGACGATCTCGACTGAACCATTTTATGTACCGTTTACTGTACGGCGCCTCGTCGCCTCCGGCAGGCATGCAGGCCGGCAAGCGCAAGCTGGCGGCCACGAGCGCGCGCGCCGTGCGCGGCCGCCAGCCCGCGTACTTCCTGCCCGAGCTGGCGCACGTGGTGGCCGCCGCCGACGAGCGCGTGCCCTTCGTCAACCTGGCCCAGGAGGTATGCGTCAGGACGAGCGGTCCGGACCGGTCGGACCGGACGTCGAATGCCTCTAACGGCGGCGGTGCGCGCGCAGCTGGCGGCGCGCGGCGTGACGCACGGCGGCGTGCAGCCCGAGTGGGGCGGCGCGGCGCTGAGCCTGCGCGTGGTGAGCCTGCCGCGGCCCGCGGGCGCGCCCGAGCACGCGGCGCGGGCGCTGCGCGCGCGCCTGCTGGCCGCCACGGTGCGCCTCACCACCAAGAACCAGGCGCGCGTGTGGACCGCCGAGTTCGTGTTCCACGGCTCGCCCGTGCGCACGCCCAGCCCCAAGGAGCAAGGTGCGAGCGCTCCCCGGGGCGCGAGTGCGTGTCTCGTTTGGCCGTATAATAACTGTAAAGCGGACGCCGGCTCGGGCCATGCCTCGTCCGTTTTTCGTTCACTTAACACCCTAATACTTCGAGCCACGCCCGATGTTAACGGGACCTCAGTTACTACTAGCTCAGATTCTCCAACACTGTATTCTTAAGGTTATACCGAAACTGACATAACATATATAATGAGTACCCAGTAATAGAGCTCGAGGACCAGACGCCACTCGCACTCGAGCGGCGCTGGTTCAGCGGCCACTGGCGCGCAGGCGAGCGGCGCTGCGTGTACCTGCAGTACGAGCTGGGCGCCGACGCGGGCCGCACGGCGGAGGCCTTCCTCGCCGACTGGGCCTCCATCGTGCACCTCTTCACCTTGCTGCACGACTTCACGCTCAGACCGGTCCAAGGTATGCGCCGTGAGCCCCGACCCGCGGCCGGCGCCGCCGCGAGCGTGACGCGAGCGTTCCGTGCGCAGAGCGCGAGGCGCTGTGGCAGGGCGTGTGCGTGCGCTCCTACACGTACCGCTCGCTGGTGCTGGGCTTCGGCGCGGGCGCGCGCGCCACGGCCGTGCTGCAGTGGAGCGCGGCCGCGCGCCGCTACACGCTGGCCACGCCGGCGCACCGGCCCGCCGCCAACGCGCACCACCTGCTGCACCACCACCTCGACCACTACATCAACTGGTGCTCCGCTTTGACTCCTTAGCGACGCTTCGGCCGAGCCCGCCGGCCGCGCGCTCGATGCTGTGTGAGAGGCCGCCGACCGAGGCGGAGGATAAACGGCACTCGCGGGAATTATGGACGTCGGAACTTAAAAGAAACGTGAGGTCACGCCTGGATCTCCCGGAGAAGGAGGCGCGACGCTTACATTTCGCTGGTCGCGTTAAACATCTCAACACGACGTGCTCGTTGCCTCGCGACACTTCAGTAGGAAATTCAAGTTATAAAAACCCAACGATACCCCGACCCGAAGATCCAACACGGGACCTCTCGCTCGGCAACTGTCGAAAAACAATTGTGCAATACGAGGTGTAATCAGTGAGGCGATCGAGTCGATCACGACATGGCATGACACGACAGGCACAGGGACCTGACGGGGCTGGGCGTGGTGCTGCGCGAGACCTACCTGCCGCTGCTGGCGCTGGGCCGCCTGCCCGCGCTGCCGCAGCTGGGCCTGCACCACGTGCGCACGCTCATGCCCACGCCCACCTTCACGCTGCTGCCGCACTCGTGGCGCAAGGTCCGCGCCGCACGCGCTCCCCGCCGAAACCATCAACATTAGCTCATCATGACTTGCCAGTCGACTTGGACGACAGTTGACACAGTTATCTCGTCACTCGCCACAGATCAGGGTCATCTATGCCGGGGCGTACTCTCTGGAGGTGACGATCCGCGGCTGCAACATGGTCACCATACGCGACGGCGCCTACTCCAAGTTCGACCGCAGCACCGTCGTGGACGAGTTCTCCCCCGCGCAGGGCCTGAGGGTGAGCTCTTACGTAATAAGTGCTCATGTCCTAACAAACGTGTCCCCCGAAATTACTTGGCAGTCAGGCCTGAACAGGGTTACTATACGTGCTATGTGTTTTTAAATATTCACAAAATCTATTTTAAATTAGTGACGCAAGCATTTATTCCCATTTTACATTGCACCGCTTCCCGTCGATTATACTATTGTAACGGCACATTCACTTATGGTTCGAGCGCAACTCTGCCATGCCCTCGCTGTCGCGCAGGCGTTCCTGTCGCGCTACGTGGACGACGGCGTGGGCGCGCGCCTGCTCGCCGACGACGACAGCCCGCCGTCGCCCATGTCGCCCATGCCGCCCGGTACGCCGCCCGCCGCGCCCCGCCCCGCCGCGCCCCGCCCCGCCCCCACTCACTGAGCGCTGTCCGCAGGCGCGCTGCGCTTCCCCGCGCCGCTCACGCCGCCGCAGCCGCACACGCCGCACTCGGCGCCCGTCACGCCGCACCCCGCGTCGCCCGCGCAGCACCAGGTGCGCCGCCGCGACGCCCCTCGTCCCGCCGGGGATCAGGGGCTACGCACCGGTTACGCGCTTATTGTTATGTTTTGCCGTCCATTAGTTCAATTTCTCCAGTAGCCCAAATTTTTTTTTCACTCTAAACTACGAATTTAACGTCCATCCTATCTAGGCAGATTAAGTACTTTCGGAAATTCAACTAGCGCTGCGAGTTAGTCCTGGTCGTAAGGGCTTCGTTGAAACCAGCGCGGCGATACAATCATGTTATATTGAGTTACATGTGTGCTGCAGCGGTTACGAATTTTTTGGAGAAACTCGCCTATATAATGCGTAGGAGATAGCAGAAAGTCACTCGCAAGCGATCGGTCGTTTGACCACTTGCACCTGGTTATGCTGCATCAGATGGGCGGCGGCTCGTTCAACCTGACGTCCCCGCCCGGCGCCAGCGGCGGCGGCGGCGCCGGCGTGGGCGCCTCGCCCGCCTCGCCGCTGGCGCCCTCCCCGCTGGCTCCCGTGGCCTCGCCGCACCCGCCGCCCACCTCGCCCTTCACCGCCTGGCCCGCTTCGCCCTCGCTGCCGCGGCCCTCGCCCGGCCACCACCCGTCGCCGCGCCACCACCTCGAGCACAAGGGCCCCACGGCCAGCGCCAGCACGGCGGCGGGCGCGCGCGCCGGGGCGGCGGGGCGCGCGTGGGCGGGCGCGGCCGCCACGCCGCTCAGCGTCAGCAAGCTGGAGGCGCTGTGCGCGGCCAGCGAGCCGCCGCCGGGCGCGCCGCCGGGGCCCGCGCTGGCGCCGCTGCAGCGCTTCCTCTCCTGCGTGTACATGAAGCGCACGCTGCAGCGCTTCGTGCAGTCCGAGGAATACGTACGTACAGCGCGCGACGCGGCCGGTCACGAGAATGTACTTTAACGTTTGCTGGATGTCGACGCGGCACACGACGCGACCCACAGCGTGGTGGCGGGCGGGCGGGCGTGTGTCAGCGGCGCGCTCCGTGTCTGTGCAGCTGACGCTGGTGTCGGTGGACACCACGAGCCTGACGTTCCGCTGCGACAGCGCGGGGCTGGCGGCGCGCGTGGCGCTGCACCCGCAGCACATGCAGTCGCTGCACCTGCAGCTCACGCCGCTGCCCGACCACAAGGAGACCTGGTCGGCCGACGACTTGCAGGTCACATATCCAGTACCGCAGGCGGGATCCCGTCTCCGCGTCGCACTCACCGTACTCGTTATACTGGCCGGTCCGCGACACCCGTCTTCTACGATCTCGCAACCGAAGTCCTATTCAGGTCGAAATCGAAGTTGTGCCCGAATATTCAGGTCCTCTTCTACATAGTTTAAGTCGAAAGCGAAATCGAAGCTTGCATCGATTCGTACGTCAGACAAAATAGAACGTAACATACGCGGATACACCGTGAAAGTCTCAGAGCCACGAGCCGACGGAGCCATCCCCCCGCAGGTGATGGAGAAGTTCTTCGAGCAGCGCGTGGCCGTGGCGCCGTACCGCGCCACGGCGCTGCAGGGCTGGGGCCGCGCGTGGGGCGCGCCCGCGGCCGCGCTGCCGTCGCTGGTGGCGCTCATGCGCGCCGAGCTGGCGCCCGCCGCGCCCGCGCTGTGGGCCCTGCAGTGGGCGCTGCGCATCCCGCCCGCCGGCCCGCAGATCGTGCCCGCCGGCCAGCCCGCCGTGCTGCTCGCCAAGCACAAGATCTTGTTCTTCGTAATTATGCTTTCTCGCCGTCTCCCCGCTCCGCCCCCGCCCCGCCCCCGCGGCGCCCGCGCCCGCCGCTGACCGCGCGCCGTCCGCAGATCTGCCTGACGCGCGGCGAGACGCAGCTGGTGCTGCCGCTGGTGTACGACATGCAGTCCAACGTCATGCAGATAGCGGAGCGCCGCGACGCGCAGCAGCCTCACCTCATTGCCGTCAACTTGCATCTTAAAAGGTATGTCGGTGCCGCCTGCGACGCTGGAGCCGAGCCCGGCGCGCGGCGCGCCCGCCGCCGTGGGCGAGCGCTCCGCTCTGTGTGCTATGTACATGCAGCAGTATATGTGTGCAGCGTGGGCCACACCGGCCTTCAGTGCGTTCATACTTCAGTAACGATCACCGACACAGACAATACATCAGACATATTTGTGCGCCTTCTCTCTCTCTCTCTCTCTACTGCACTCATCATTATTTAAGAGAGTATTATTGCGAAGGCGGCGCATGACGCGGAGGGTGCGGGGGTGCGGGGGTGCGACGCGCAGCTGACGGTGTGCCCGCGCAGGTTCGCGGAGTTCAACCAGGGGCACGGCGAGTGCATCCTGTGGCCCGCCGTGCGCGACCTGCTCATCAACTTCACGCTGCCGCAGGACGCGCCGCCGCCCGCCGCGCCGCCGCCGCCCTAGCGGCCGCCACGACTGCTCTCTCTGCTTGTCGACGACGATCTGACAACTGCATGTGTATTTATAGTAAGCAGTATAATACAGGCCTTTAGCGCAACTGTAGTATTATTACACCTGCCGTAAGGCTCACGGCTCGCGGCGCACGAGCGCGCGGCGCCCGAGCGCGCGGTGCCCGAGCGCACGGCGCCCGAGCGTGCGGCGCCCGAGCTCGCGGCGCCCGAGCATCGGCAGCCACCGTCGCATTTGCTACGGACGACTTTATATGTTTTATACGTTAAGTAAAAAAAGATCCGGAATGCACAATGAATAACTGTATACTACTATACTTAAGTAATTAAAAATTTTAATTTATAAAAATGGTATCATTAAGTATATATTTTAGTACAGATAATAAATTCTATAATCAAAATATAGTTTTTTGTTGCTAGTTTTAATTGTAAACATTGCATTTAAAGAGATAAACTACCGAAGGTGTCCTCGGCGGTCGCGGAGCTCCGGCTCGCTCGGACGGACGCGGGGCCCCGCGGCCGCGCGCCCGAGGCCTGGCGACGTGCGCGTGCGCGGGCAGGCGCGGGAGTGTTCTGCATTGCTCTGGCTATCTTTTCGGAAATTACAGGAGTGAAGTTACGTAATACCTTCTAAAGTATTTATTTCATTTATATATTGTAAAAAAATTATCTATATTAGGTAGCAAAGCTAACAAACCCATTTATGTAGATAAGGATTAATACTGAACAGAAAATCGCGACCTCAAAAATAACGTAATATTTTAATTAACATGTACATAAAAGTGTTTATTGTGAGCTAAGTATAAGAGAAAGAAACATGCTATCGTCAAGTTCTTGTAGTATTTTAGTATATTTATAGTTCTGTAATACAGTGAAACACTATTTCTAGCCTAGTGCTTTCTAATAGCAGGTTAAGAACGAAATAAAAGAGATAGGTTTAGTAAAATGTATATTCTAAGATAAAAATGAATAAAAGATAGTGAAATTAAATACAGGGGTCGGGGGTAGCTATTTACGCACCAAACACAATTCAACGATCTACTTAAAATCGGTATCACTGCCCTGAATTGCCGCGTCCGTATCGCGGTGACGCGGACGAAGCCAAGCGCCCGGATCCCGGAGCCCAGCGTGGTAGTGGGTGGCCGGAGCGCCCGAGGTCACGTCCAGCCCGGCAGCGTGGCAGCGGCGGACATGTGCCCAGGAAGCGTCGGCACCGCACCCAAGAACCCCAAGCGGGGTATAATCAAAACGACTTTCCTTTATACAAATCCAAAACTTCGGAGCAAAAATACCACAGGTATAAGCGCTTAGAACGCTCAAAATTCGATAAACTCAAGCAATCGCGAGTTATTCTTTAGCACGACAGTAATCTTCAAGGCGGGAAATGTAATCACCGCTGACGTCGCTCGAACCATCGCACCAAAGGTCGACGGGCGGCGCAGACCACGCGGTCGCCCGCCTGGCGCCTAGTGCCGCATGTAGCGTAGCGCCCGGTCGGCTTGCGGCGCACGGGTACAAGGCCAGGTCCCTGCTGAGCTATGGTCAGTTAGAAACCGTTACAACAGTACATACATTACTTTAGTGTATCTCTGCTGATCGATGCGGCGCACGCGAGCTAAGCTCCCAGCTTGCAAGATTTTTCAACAGCAATCGTTTATATCTTCCGTTCCTGTGATTTCCGAGTTAAAAACTATCCTATGTTTTATCTCGGGCCTCACACTTCCCTTGTTCATCCCATTAGATTTAATGGTTTAGGCACGAAGAGACAGACAGACAGACTTACTTTCGCATTTATAATATTAGTAAGTGTGAATCGATTTGTCTTTGGGTTACATTTTTGTCACAATATTTTGGCAACGCCAATGAATTCAAATGACGTCTTAGATAATATACCAAATTATAGTGCACACAAATAGTATATTTGTGCTTCTCATAGCTCATCGTGGGACGTTAAAACTACTAGAATACTTAATACCGCCCTTGGGAATATATTAAATAAAATTTGCCAATATGGCAGCGACCGCAGTGCGCCACGTGAACTCCGTGGACACGATATTAACTCTCGACAACAAGGACCTGGTGAGTCGACGGCCACTGGACTCGCGTCCTCTACACTAGAGTATGAGATGTCTGTTCGAGTGATGCTCTGTCTGCACTCCGGACGCGTCCACGCGCCGAGAGCGCAGCCCGGGCCGCCGGCAGCGCCCACCGCGGTCCCCCGCACGGCTATTGTTCAGACTATGAACGGCAGGGAATTTCCTGTTCAGCGCCTTCCAGCTGATAGTTTAAGGGATCAAAGCAAACGAGCCACGCACAGGACGTGTTCACGGATATTTTGTCTTAGACGAAATTTTAATAATACTAGTGGAGTAGATAATACAATTGACTGATAATGCTATCTAAGTGTCTTACTGAAACTAAGTAGGTATATCAGGAACACAGATATTCATGGACTAAGTACGGTAGGTACTTAATAATTCTGAACTATATAGGAAGCAGGTACGTTGAGGAGTTGGTGAAATAAATTAATAAAAATTGAACAGCAAAATCACTGAAGTAAAAATTAACCTAAAAAAATATTGCGCTGCGGATTATTTATAGAACGAAGGACTGAAAAAACATTGCAATTACTTTTCCTCAATCTAGTACTTTCCAAGTGTTGAATTTGGCTTATTCAACTGCGGTTGGACCGTCGGAGCGAGTTTATTTAAACTCATTTTTAATTATTCGTCGAGCGACAGTTGTATTTCGGCCGAAATCGGCCTTTGTGTGCACACAGTAGCAACTATCCCGCCACGCCCGCAGAGGCCGGGACCGAGTACGATGACTAATCCGAATGCCGCCAGCAAAGCCAGTGGTCGGAGGTGGTGTCCACGAGCCACATCCCGGACATGGACAGCGCGGCCGGCGGCGGCGCGCCGCCCGCGGGCCGCCGCCGCCTGCGCCTGGGCGCGCTCGCGCTCGGCGCCTGCCTCACCATGCACTGCCGCGTCGTGGCCTCCGCGCTCACCGGCGGCTTCTGTTAGACCACTTGTTATTCTTCAAACGAACTTATAAAAAAACAAACAACAAATGTATTTCTAAAATTCTGCCTCGATCTTGCGACGTCCGCTCGTGTCGCGGCGGAGTAAGAACGCACGCCCCACGTCCTGCCGAGATGCCGGGTGTCGTGATGAGGCGACCGAGCCCAGCCGTGGGCAGCGGGACGGACGGGGCGAGAGGCTGTGAGCCGCGGTCCTCGTCCCGCACGCTATTGCCGCAGACGACCCCTCTGTACGGTAGCACCCGTAGATTCACAAGAGAAATGTGTACTTACTCAACAACAGATAAAAATTTTCTTCGACCAGATGCTAAAACACAATTTATTCACAATTTTTTACATCTTATACCTTAGATAGATAGTTAATATATGTTTGTATATTCGCTTCCATGGTGTGAGTTAATTTGAAAGCCCCGATGATAACGGAATAAGGGGACACAGTTTGACACGATGTGCACATGTGGGCGCACATCTACTGCACTCGGCCCCCTGCATCAGGCGCGGTGGTCGCAGCGACGCGAGCGAGCGCGGGGGGCGCCGGGGCTCGCGGGTCGCGGCGCCGCCTCGCCTGCGCTACGCGTCCCATATCTTGTGACTCGGAGTAGCTACAGGACTCGTTCGGGCTTAAGTCTAGCTCTCATCAAGATTTGTCGATGATGAAAAAGAAAAAATGTTTTAATAGTTATGATAAATATGTACATATACTGAAGTATAGTTTTTTTACGTAAAGAAATTAAAATACATTTTGTAAGGATTGTTATATCAAAAATCCCAGTCGACTTAAACGCTTTAAACATTGCTTTCAAAGACAATGATATCCATAATACTCCATATTAAAGAGTGAAGCGATTCCGAGAACACAAAAAGTTGAGAACGAAGCAATGAGTCACCGGTGATCGGTCACAATATTTCGGGTACTTACGTAAAATTATCCTGAACAGGTTAAACGGAGAAAGTCTGTTTAATTTTTTTAAGAATTTTAATTATCTTGTAAAATAGGGGCAGACATTTTTCAATGTGAACATCTTTCACTAAGTTTGGTTTTAATACTTTCATTTTAGTCCTCTTCTTAATATTCCTGACGATCGCCACGGCCTCGCTGGCGAGTCCATTGCGCCATTTCGAAGTGTACCTCGGCGAGTGGAGCCTCAGCGGGCCGGGCAGGGCCTTCCGGCTCGTGCCGGTCCTCGACGGTGAGGGCGCACATTCCTCGCTATACATTTTTAAACCATATTTTATTGTTCCCGTATGTACACAGCCCACCCGATAATAAACCGCCGCAACAAATGCTACGTCCTGCTTATATTATAAACGCGAAAGTATGGATAGATATTTGTTACTCTTTTGCGTAAAAACTATTGAATGGATTTTAATGAAACTTTACAATAATATAGCTTATACATCAGAATAACAGTGAATAATCAGTGAATTGTACAAAATATAAAGTACAAGTAAGTACATATATAGGATATGCCGAGCTGGCATGCGCGTTGCGCCCATCGGCTCTCACCCTTAGCTCACCTTTTTTGTCTAGGTATTTGATTTTTTTTCCGCTGTGGAGCAACATATAAGCTACTTTTCATCCTAAAAGTTCCACGAGGTGGGCATTTACGCGGGAAAAACTTTGTGACACAATGATTTCCACACGGACGAAGCCGCGAGCTGTTCTAGTTATATAATAAATTAGGTTATCCTGATCTAATGGCAAACGGCTCACCCACTCTTCCATGGTTGACTTATGACGTACCTGACACGAAACAAGCGCGTGCACTGTACTCCTCGATCTACTTCTTCGGGGAGACACAAGTCACATGTTAGGTGGATTAAATAAAAGTCTTATTATTAGAGTTCTGTCAAAGATCAGTCATAAACATGCATGAGCGATAACGGCCTCATATAGGCATTTCCAACCAGGTCATTTGCTGCAATTTGTACTATAAAAGTGTTTTTAATTGACGTCGGGTAAAATAAATTAAAAATAACTGTATTGACGTTTCATACCGCTGCTCAAGTTTTAAAATGAACTCTAGGTGTGTAAGAATTACCGTGTAGTAGCTCGCCGCCGCAGAGCTCGGTCTGGCCAGAGTCAGGTACGCGAGTGTCGCCGTCGCAGGCGTCGGCCTGGCGATCGCCGTCGGCGCCCTGCTGCGCGCGGTCCACTGCGGCACGATGGCGGCCATCGCGGCCATCTACGTGCGGCACGCCGTCGCCGACAGCAGGCTGCCCTTCACGTATTGCAGAGATTTCGACTTGAAGCCGTACGAGCCAATCCTTAAAGATGCCAGAAACTACATGCTCAAAGAGGTTCATATCACATTGATGCATAGCTTTACTGAAGTGGCTCTGGCCTTCCGCATTTACTTGATACAACGTGAGAAACTCCTGGCTCTTTGGTTTGTAAATTTCCTGACCTCCTCATGATCTTTGATAGCCTTGCTGGTCGAGTGGTTGCGAGTACGACTGCCTGGCTCCTGCTCCTGGATTCAAATCCCGAGTCGAGTACTACTAGATTTTCTCTAAGGAGGACTTCTATCCTAAATATGTAGTAGTAGATGATAGTCTGAATGTGCGCCCAGGGTGTTTGGTAAGGTCTCACACCTATTTCACGATGGCACTTAAACGTCACTGTTAAACTGTTAGTTACAATAATGACGTTGCTGGGATCCCGAAAACTAATAATGATTAACAATAGAGATTACTTGTTCCAGTCTAGATTCTCGTTAGCGACGGGCGAGCTCGACCAGTACGACGACGAGGCGGCCCGCAGCGCGGTGGGGCTGGTGGCGCTGGCGTGGCGGAACGCCTCGGGGCCCGGGTCGGCGTGCTCACCTTGCGTACCGACGCGACCGCTCTAATCTGACAACCACGACATTTAATGCTTTTATCTTGATTACGTCTCTACTGCCTCGTTGGTCGCGTTGATTGCAAGCGCGACTGCCGATCAGATCTTGGGTTCGAATCCCGGATCGGGCACTAGTGGATTTTTCTAATTTAGATTCTCTCTTAGTGGCCCGCAGGCCGGACGGTGAGGGCGTAGCGACGGGCCCGTGTGCCCGTCCCGGTCAAGCAGGAGATTGTAGCACACTCCGCTGCTCACCTACTCGGGGCGGGATGTCATTTTTTTATGTAAATCAAAACAAACTGTAGATTTCGTCCGCGCAGACTGTACGAGGACGCTCGTTAGGGAGGCCTGCGTCCAGGAGTGGACTGAGACGCTGTGCCGATGGTATAATGATGTTACAGTAAACGGCGGTGACCATTGACGAAGTAGGAAATAACAAGTACCCCGACGTTGAATCCGTTTCTCGTGTATTAAACTTGTGTACTGTTGCTTCAGCTGGCGGCGGGAGGCGAGCGAGCCATACCAAATAGAAATGTGCCGGGAGAAGTACTACTCTGGCTACCCCGCGCTCTACAGTACTCCTGCATATAATTTTTTCTAGTGCGTATTTCTAAGTGTATATTATATAAACAACTATCATTATCCCGATTCCTCAATCAAGATCAAAATGTGCTTTTGTTAACTCATTAAGAAAATAATTTCGGTAACTAAAGAACCGTATATTATTTTAATAATTGAAATTTTAAATTTGTAAATGTATATTTATATATTTATTTATATCTTTTCCACTTAGAATCTTCAGAGATCACTTGTGTGCCTCAATGGAAAAGTGTCAGAAGTGCCCAACTCAACATGTAGTGGATATTGAG
>DWEI01004248.1:0-11877 GCA_018245875.1 Mysoria ambigua | reverse complement strand
AAAGCGGCACTTACCATCTGAGAATATTTTTCTTCTGGCTTGTCTAGCGTACTTATTATCCTCCGGCTTGTAAATATTCCTAAATGGTTGATTCAATGCGACTATATGCATTGAGAATCCAAAAACAAATATTGCTAACACTGCCAGAAACCTACCTAAGTCCTTCATAAGATTACCTATAATAATTGCCCAGGGACCAAACAAATGATGAAAAGACAGAAAGTCTAGAATTTGTACACACGCTAATAAGAAAGATAAAGCAAAACATTGGTTTCTACAATACATTAAAGTGGGCCAATATTTCGGTAATACGAATATCCAACCAACGACATGCGTTGCCACACCAATAACACCTAATAACAAAACAGCTATTTTAATCCATCCTAAGCCTGACTTATCACTAGGATTCGTTAATTCAAACAGAAGAAGGCCGCTGAGGCATATGAGCAGCATCCACTCGTACCACCTTGGGACTAGACTTTCTCGGAATATTGAATTATAAATTGGTGTTATAGCCACTAACGATAACAGTATCATTAAATATATATGAGAAGTTAAATACGACATAAACTTAATAATTGGTATCTTATTGTATTTGTGGCCTAGCGGAAGAGAAAATACTACCCAAACAGGTGGGCAGACTATGAACGCGAAAAAAAGGAACATAATTTTGATGCCAGTCCACTTGAGGCTTCCCCTCCAGAGTTCCTGAAATAAAATACATTGCTCTTTAGTTTAATCCTAATGATTTGGATTTTAAAAATGTTTCATAGCTTTCGGTACTACACGAATTATGATATTTTTTTGAATCAGATGTTTATTTCTTATATTTCTATCATAGTTCGCTACCAAAATCGATGGGAAATTTCTCTATAGTAGACGAAGTTACCTATTTTTTACCTGAAGATATCTCTGGACGACTGTATGTGCGATGACTTCTTTCTGTTCGTTTTCTATTAATACATCCAAAAATTCTATATTTCTGTTATCAGTAGCTGTAAGTATATGTCCCGCAGAATCTGCACCAGCAGCAAGAGCCAACAATTCGGTGGCCATCGCTTCGCATTGTTTTCCGGCTGCTATAAGGTCTTTGGCACGCTCCTTTTCCTAATGTATAAAGCAATTATAATCAAATATTGTTTACGTAACGCTAAATAAGCCCTACGTTGTCTACCTACCTTTGTAGATAAATTAATATAAATATTCGACAGCTTAGCAGCCGTGTCAACAGGCGCTGGTGATACGAGGACAAATTCTTCTATTGGTATATTGTTGTGATTTTTGGAACAGACCATAAGATTGTATACAAATCTCTTATCGTCCATAAGTGATTGTGTGTCATGTTCTTTATGTAGGAGATATTCTAGTACATCATTATGATTTTCAGATGCGGCGAACCAAATAGGGGCACAATTCAAATTTGTTTCACTTTTTGGCGAAGCACCAGATTCACATAGAAGTTTTACAACATTCAAATGGCCAGCTTTGGCTGCGCAGTGTAATGGAGTCCAGCCGTTTTTGTCTGTAGCATTTATTTCCGCTCCTTGACCAAGCAATACCTCCACCATTTGATAATGACCGTGCGTTGACGCAATATGAAGACCAGTTTTTCCATGTCTGTCTATACTTTGAAGGAGTTCTGCTGATCTGCTCAATAACAGACCAACTATGGACATGTGACCGCCGAAACATGCAAGGTGAAGTGGATTATACCCCTGGAAGAAATTATAAATTCAATTATTATATGTTATATTATAAATTCAATTTAATATTTTATTTTGCTGTAGTACACATATACACTACAGTAAGCAAGTCAATTATAGTTGCCATAATCGCTTACAAATAAAGACCATAACTTACATTTTCGTTAGATGCTGCATCAACTTGTACACCAGCAGAGTTTAATAGTAACCTAACAACGTTTTCATTGCCATTATACGCAGCAAGGTGCAACGGTGTTAAGCCTGACTCGGCCCCTAAAATTGGTACTAATGACATGCCCGTCGGGGCTTCTGACTTTACAGTTCCTGGCACATGAGAGAGAAGTTCGCGGACCGTTTCTGGAATATACAAGATATAATTACACAACATTATGAACGATGAACGAACATTATGACTAAAGCAAAAGTATAAATTATTATTTTTAAATCTCTAAATATTTATAATACGTACCAGCCTGTCCATAATACGCCGCTATGTGAAGAGGAGTGAGACCGAGCTTTTTACTTAATATCTTTAGCGTATTTGTTGACCTCATAACATCTAATACGTTTGTGTGTCCATGCTCAGCAGCTAAATGAACTGCCGTCAACCCTGCTCTGTTTTCGTCGGTACAAGAAGCACCGGCTCTAACAAGCACTCTTACAACATCTGCATGGCCACCTTCTGCAGCTAATTGGAGTGGAGTTGAATCATTTAATTTATTTCTTGCCGATATGACGCCAGTCCTGTCGAATTTCATCAACTCTTCAATTACTTTAACTGAACCTTGAATAGCTGCAATATGGGCGCAGGTATTACCATCTTTTGTAGTAGCCATGACTAAATTTGGATGCTGTTGTAAAAATAACTGAACAACTTCTGAATAATTGTTCTGCGCTGCTGCATGAATGGGCTTTTGTCCTAATTCATCTGTAGCGTCAATATTGGCACCAAGCTCGAGTAAAAGCTTACACACTTCTATTTGACCACTAGCAGCTGCCAAATGTAATGGAGTCTGCTTTTTAAGAGTAAGGACATCTATCACAGCATTGTGATCCCTTATTAAGAACTTGACGAGATGCGCATATCCATTCATGGCAGCTAAATGGAGTGCAGTTCTTCCATTTCTGGCTTTGGAATTAATAAATGCTTTATTTGTCAATAAAGCATCACATACTTGTAGGAATCCATGTTCAGCCGCCAAGTGCAAAGCAGATCGGCCTTCTACATCAAAAACGTCGACTCTGGCATGATTACTGAGCAACGTGTTTACAAGCTCCATGTGCCCTCTGTGACATGCAATAAGTAGTGGTGTCCAGCCGATAGAGTTTTGTTTATTCAACAACTTGCTCACATCTGCGGTAGACATTTCATTAATCATTTCTTGCATGACGTCATTGTTACCAGCGATGGCGCAGAAATGGAACGCCGTCTCGTGATCATGCTTGGTTTGCAACGTCACATCAGCACCATTTTCCATTAAACATTTGACAACCTCCCTATCCGCTGATGGCTTTTTCACTTCTTCCTTAGTTACTTGGCAAGCAAAATGTAAAGCGCTTGCTCCGTTTTCATCCACTGAATCAATGTAGGTAGTAGCAACTTTTTCACCTTTATGGTTTTTTACAAACTCTATTAGATGTCGAACAACTTCTGGTTTACACATCCGACAAGCCATATGAAGTGGAGTTTCACCAGTCTGAAATATCAAGTAATAACTAAACAACACCCAATCTTTTTTGTCAAAAATATAGTCAAGGAGCATACAGTAGGTACACACGTAGTAGTTCATGGTAATTTACAAACTATTTCAAGAAAACCAGACGTATTTGCGTCTTGTTGATATTAATTTTAAAGACCGCTAATAATATTTGACAGCTGAACTGCAACCACTTTTTAGTTCCTTTGTTGGAATGAGTCACGAAATTTATCGAAAACATTTTATATTGTTTAAAATTATGCTATGAAACGGAATAACATTAAATATTGCACCTTGGTTTTCTTTAAAGGATCCCCGCCATCCTCTAATAAAAGAAGTAGTGTTGCCAGGTTTCCGTACTTGGCCGCTACGTGCACAGGTGTCATGCCATCTTCGGTCGCCTTATTCGGTCCAGCGCCAGATTTTAACAGCATAAGAGCACACTTGTCACCTGTAATTAAATCATAGAGGAGTAGTCACCGAAAAACTGGAAAAACACATTAACGACAAGCAAGCAAATATACGAGTGCGCTAAATCAAGTAACAGTCATCATCATCAATCATCATCGTCAGCCTGTTTCCGTCCACTGCTGGATATAGGTCGCCACCGAACCTACGTCATGTTTGCCAAGGCGCGGTCTCCACTCCAGAACACGTCCACTCCACCGGTATATCTATTAACACTGTCGTCACTCCGTAATCAGCAAGATTAATCTTTTTAGCATCCCACCTTCTGATATACGAGCAGCAATATGTAATGGAGTTTCCCGCTGTTTGCCTCCTCGTATGTGAACATCGGCCCCATAACCCAAAAGTGTTTCGACGACCGCTGGTTTACATGATTCCACGGCTATGTGAAGAGCTGTATAATTGTCCTGAAAACAAAATTACATGTTGACATGCAAATTAATTCCTTAAATAATGTCTGAATGCAATGATAAAGTATATGGGACTGACATTAATTCTTTATAATATTTAATCTATTTTTCCACATATTCAGCATCACCATCATCATAAGTTCTAATGACTATAAAGAAGATATTATCTTAATCCAACTGTTGTATCGACGTTACAAAATTAATCATATTTTGTCATCTGAGGTTAAATTATTATATGAACAATGAAACTTACGTTCGTGGTGACGTCAACGCTTTCCCCCTTCTGTAGCAATGTGTTGATAATGCCCACGTGACCATATCGCGCCGCCGTGTGGATACTTCGGGCGCCATCCTGAAACATAAGTGATAAAAAAATAATCTCATAATCAAAATTTAAAATTTAAATAATAAGGTACGATAAATGATAGAAGGTAATTATTCTTAAAAGATAAAAACATATATACAACCTTGAGCATGTTTACATAACAGCAGATGTTACATGTAGCGGATGTTACACTGTCACACAAGAGGTTGCGTTCTCATTTGATAGTTTAGACTTAACATGTACCTGTTTGTATTTATATACATATAAACGAAAATACTACATTTACAAACACATAAAATCTCCAAACTTTGATATGATTTCGGGGTAAATTATCTGCAATAGTATTTCCCAAGTGAACAACGTCAAAAAGTTCAACATTATGTACTTCTTCAATACTAATATGTAGGTATATTTCGCTTCTATGCTACATTTTCCACACTTGGTAATCAGTACCTTGTTAGGCATATGCAGGTATACGCCTTTCTTGAACAGCATCATGGCGCAGTCCGCGTGGCCGTTCAGCGAGGCGATGTGCATCAAGGTGCTGCCGTCCTTCGTCCGCTCGAAGATTGACGCCTTGAACTTGTCGGCGAGCAGCTCGATGATGGCCGCGTGGCCGTTCTCGGCCGCCAAATGCATGGGTGTTCTATCTGCGGAGTTCAAAGTATGATAGTTATATCTCATAATCGTACATGGCAACGTGTTTGGCCTCTTTGTAGTATGATTTGTAGACGCGACAGCTGCGACGGAAATTGTGCGTTTTGTACCTACACGGAGGTAACATTTGGGCGACGGGCACTCGTGTCTGTTGTGCGTGAGTGTAATACTATATGAATATCTAAGTACAATAGGATGTGCTGATAAATGTATATAGTTTTATTTTAAAAACATTATTTAAAAATATAGTGTCTGTATGTCACTTATTTAAGAATGAATAATTTTTTGATACGTTGGCTATTTACAAAATAATGATATTTTGTACGTTACATAAAACGTTTCTTTCTTTCTTACATATGTACAAAAAATATCGATAGCGAAAGATCGAAATTTTAAATGTTTATGACAGCGTAAAACAGACAATTAAATCAAATGACTTTATTGTAAATTCTCATATCTTCACGCCTGTTATCCCCGTAAGGGTACGCAGAGGAATGTAGAACATCCCCACGATTCACCAGTTACGTTTACGTCCCACTATGGAATAGGTGGTGAGCCTATTGCCACGCATCGGGCACATATGCAGACTCCGAACCACTAATAGAAATTCTAAATTAGAAAATTTTTGTTGTGTTCGATCAAGGAATCGAACCCGGGACCTCCCGCTCTGCAGTCGCACATGCAACCATCACGACCAACGAAAATAATAAATAAATTTGTTATTTTTATATTTTAAGACTATATCAAGCTGTCAAAATTAACCTAAATATCGACCAAACGTGACGTTCGTTCTGGGAAACCAGGAAGTAGCCTCGAATAAGGAAAAAATGAAATATATAAAATTTATAAAACTAAATTGTTCGTTTAGTTGTAAGCACGACCGCCGAGCGAGATGTCGATCCTGGGTCGGCTATTAGTGAGTTTTTCTAAATCTAAATTCCCCACATTAGTTCTTTGTCTAGATTTGTTCCCTGCATATAGTAATGAGCTAATCTATCCTATACTTCGACCGTGCATACATGTCAACCTATAGAATTACGTAAAAGAAACTCGTGAAACATCGAAGTGTACTACATAACGTTCCCCACCCCTTTCGAGAGATACAGGCGTGATATTACATATTTTCACCGTACGTATAATACACAATGACCTACATAGACCACATAGCAAGCGCAGTTCGGAACAACATTACTCCTTTACATATAAACAAGACTTCAACCTGTTTTGCCTGCCATTGTTGGGTACAGGTTGTTAGCGGAATAGCGATAATATCAAGTCATATAATCATGCGAGTTCATGACTGAAAACTGTTCGATACCATCGCAAATCGAAGCTATGATAGTGTAATATATCAGCAAATATTTAGGGAATAAATAAAAGATGTCTCCACAAAGCTTACTCGCCATACTTCCGGAAGAATATTTGATTGTATACTTATATAACTGTATATATTTTTGGTTAATATCACAAAACAGCCAATTATAATTGACAATCTATCTTTTTCCTTTACAATCGGCTCACATATGATAACGATAAAGGTGTAAAAGGTGTAAAAGTGTAAAGGTGTAAAAACAAAGAAACGAAACTGAAACAAACAAAAAACACATTACACTTTTTCATACATGTAAATTACGAATAGATCAATAATGAATCTCGTTAAGATTTACGACGCGCTCGTATCTGGGCTGCGTAGTATCCCTACCTTCATTATCGGCTATAGCGGCGTTGGCTCTGACCCCGTAGAAATACTTGACGAGCGGCTCGTCGCCCTCCGCGGCGGCGATGTGCAGCGCCGTCATGCCGGAGCCGCTCGTGGCGTCCACCACCGCGCCGTAGTCGACGAGGATGCGCGCCATGTCCACGTCGCGCCGCCGGGCCGCCAGGTGCAGCGCGCTGTCGCCAGCTGGAGTAGTCGCCTGGAACGGTTGTGCGCTTTACTGCGTCTGTACGCGCGTTTCGGTTAACCGACGTCACTCTAGACGTTTTTGTGACTGGTTTTGTGATTAGTTTCCAGTTGTCTTTAAAGTTGGCCGTCAATATAATTTAGCTTTCTATTTACATCTAATGAGATTTTAAAGTTAAAATCGTGACATCTATTTCAGACGTTGCAAAGTTAATCACAAGTTCAATTATCATTTTCTATAACATTTATGGTGTTATTGGGAGGAAAACAATACACTTTGTAGTTCTGTTCGGGTTATCTACGGTGAGTAGTCCATCAACTCGCACTCCACAATACGTCCTTGAGATATTCTCACTGTGAGAGAAAATTTGATTTCAACAATAGGACACTGTAAAGGTGTTGACGAGGAAAGAAAGTCGACATAATAATAAAAAATAAAAACAATAAAAAATAAAAACAGTATGTACATGACACAACAGAAAAGATATGACCGACTTAAAATGTCGGCTAAATTGATCAAAGCTACGGTGACTTACTTGTGGTTACATGAATCTAGTTTACCTTGAGTTGTTCAGCGGTCTGGGCGCTAAGCAGCTCCCGGACCATGCTCTGGTTTCCGGCCTCCACGGCCAACAGCAACGGGATCTTGCCTCTCTGGAACACCAGGTCGCGAATTAACCTTCTCCATTCCTTCTGACGCGCGCGCTCTTTGTTGAGCTCAATGAAACTGAGCTCCAGTTTCTGGAGATCCCTAGGCTGAAGGTTAGCGGGCGGGCTGCGGATGCCCGAGCGGTGGCTCAAGTTGGCACTGCGTGGAGCGTCCCTTCCGTTGTCAGACATTTCCAGCTCACGGCCGTACCACAAGCCAATTCACACCTGCAATCCATGCGGCGCAGCGTCTACACTCGAACTGCTCACGCCAGTGCGGCATGCCACTGCACAGAGCTTCCGAAGCGTGATATAAACAATGACTTGTAACTTATGTGCATCGTTATCTTCGTAGGCGGTTCGAGAGAACATAAAAATCGATCGGATATTGCGATTCTTGCATGCTATCCGGAGGAATTCCAATTTATAACACTTAACGCGTCCAATATCCCTGCCACTATACGTACTTGATCCTCCATTGCAACTAATCTACAATCGCAGGGAATGTCCGCGCGGACATTGCACAGGTGGCTGGCTCTACTCGTGACGAAAGATCGACTGAGACGGATTGTATTAAAATTAGTAATTTTGAATTTCAGCGCTGACGTTGTAACTAATATTCCGCTACTGATTTGCATTGTAAATATCGCGCCGGGACGTTCACTGCGCGGTTAGAGCACGCTGTATAATTAGCCAGTTCCAATTCGGCGGGGGTGGGTTATTTTGCGTAACGGTATGTCCTTAAAACATCAACCTTGGAAGTGTTTTGGGGTGATTAATTTTAGCGGGAAATACGCGTTTACTTGGTAATATGAATAAGGGAAAAGGGGCGACCCTGCTACCGTACAGGTTGACGGTTGACAGGTTGTCAGGTTGAAAGCCACCAGGATTTAAGAATTCAGGACCAGTTGGAACGCAGCAGGTTGAAAAGCCATGGCAAAGGACGTTAGAAAACTATTCGTTGCGTGACGTTTCCTGAATACTTCCCGTGTCGTCGGCACCCACGTGGGGGAAAACGAGTTCGTGTGACGCGATTTTCAGTCTGTCCGAGTGCGAAGGGAGGGTTTTGTTTACAAGTGGCGCGTTTTAGGGGGTAGTTCCTGAACCGGCGGCGGATGGCAGTGCCAGGCGACAAGCGGCTGCACGCGATCACAGTAAAACGTTGCATCGAGTCTATTCGTTCAGGCCGCGCAGCTAACCACGAATCAAAACTCTAATTCAAAAGTGGTAGAGTCCAATATTCATTAACTAATGCACCGAGTCTTTTATTTTACGATGATGAATCTACATGTATAGGGAATATTTGTATATACATTTTATTTGTTTCAAAGACAGACAGTTTTATTATTATTTACAGTTGGACTAAGGGAATACTTTTGTTGCTTAGCCTATATCAATATTCAGTATCGTCTGCGATATGTTTCAAAAGCTCTTAAAATGAATCATCATGTATGTTTATCTTATGTTCAGCTTAAAATATAAAAGTATAAATACGAGAATCAAATAATTGAAATAATCACATAATAACATCCTGTAATTGTATTCGTTCATGTATAGCATAATATAATGAATGACCTTTATTCATATTCGTGTGCGCAATCTTCAACGCGGTGGGTACGGAGAAATTTAGATCCTGGCCACATATTCATATTAGTACCCGACCTGAGAATTGAACCCAGGACGTCTTGACCGGTAACCGCGGCTTCAACACCTTGATCAACGAGACCAGTTCATATTTATGTAAACATAAAAATGTCAACAGTTTGGATTATACGACTCTATCGCCAAGTTGGGAAACGGTTAGCTAGTACGAGTGCTGAGCAAGAGATTACAGGCTAGATTGTTATGCAGGACAAATATTTGTGAATTAAGTTATGTTAGAATATATACTCAGTCTAATCTGCCAAGCCAGTTTACAATTTGTACTCCACAAAGAGATTAATTAATTCATTTAAAATGTAACAATTTTCATTTGATGAGAACTACGAAAGATAAAATATTACAAAATATAAAATTAGTTTTTCTTATAATTAGTACCTATTATTATTTTTCATACAACCCTATATTAAACTGAATCCGGATCGTAAGAAAATTCCAAGACGCAGCGCATGTAGATATTCAAGCCACAACCGAACAGTATTATTTGTGACTAGTGTTTACATGACACTTCATTATCCTTTTCTGTATATATAAGAAGTTTTCCCATCAGAAAATGTGTCCTACATCTCGCTCCTATTTAGTAATAACCATAGAACATTTCTATTAGAAAGTTATTTGGAACTTTCAGAGAAACGAATAATAATAATCTTTAGTATTAGAAACAGATGCATCACATCTGTTTCTAATAATGTACCGTCAGTTTTTTCTATCTCTCTACGGCCAGATGAAGCTTACCCCATCGACTCGTAACCGAATGTCCTTGCCAGCAGCGGTGAGCAGGGCTCGCAGTATGCTGGTCGCGGTGCCCGTCTGCCGGCTGGCGACCACGTGCACCGCCGTCTGCTGTCGACTCTATGCACACACAAATGAATATATACCGATAAATATCTGTTGGCTTAATTACAGAAAACTATTGTATATTTATCATCTCATGTACATTTACACACAGTCACAACTATATCTCTTATTATTAATCAGAGCTTAAGTATTTTCAGTGGCTAAGATCCTAGCAACAAACTTTTGCCTTACCAATTATATAATATATCAAATATCTATAAGCAACGATAGCATTCCTATCTAGCCGACGGTGCTGCCACCTGAGCGACAATACCGCCATCTATTTAATAACAACCATTAAAATCTCACATTAAAAATTACAGGCTGTTAACTGTAAACAAACTAAGTGTCGCTGAACGCACAAGGGATTTATTTAAAGTACTTTTAAAATTTTACCCTAACTCAAGGAAACAACTCATTTTAAATGTCTACATTTTAAATTCAACGGTGACCACACTTCGTTTGGCTGGTTGTTTGCCTGCATGTGTTTTTTATTTTGTTTTTTTTCTTATTGATTTTATTAGGAGCAAAATAGCCGGTACTTAATATTATTGTTATGCTAAGTAGATTGTATCTACATACATATAAATCATACAACGTAAATATAAACTTATCTGAGTTATGAAATCAAAAATATTATAACTGCATTATATGTTAGAAGTCAGTGTTGACACAAACACACACGTTGACACAATTTACTTTTAATAAATTGTCGCTATATTTATTATTTATAATGGCAATATACATAAACTGTATATGCAAATTAAACATGATAAACAACTATATATGCAGATTTTGAAAATGTTTTCATATACATTAAAAAGGTTAATTTTAAAATAAATTAATATAAAAACCTTTTAAAGTGTTAAGGTTGAAATTGGAAGATTTCGATACATGAGGTACATCTCTATAAATTTCTAGTTTGTGCTACTGTTTGGCTACAGTCTATTCAGTGTCCGACATTAAATATAAAAAGTGACTAATGAACATTGTATTTTATGAAATTTGGCATATGATAATGGAAATTTTACATTTGTTCACTCCTTCATATTAAACATTGGTTGAATTGCACCATGAGAAATTTTACATTCCTGCGAGCGCGCAAAGTTCTTATAAGTGGTCAAAAGTTTTCTATCGACCTGGTAAAATATAAACATATTAACTTACCCCGCCAGTTGCAAACGGATCTACTCCCCTTTTTGACAAGAGCAGCTTAACGATGTCTTCCCTCGAATACATGGCTGATATGTGTAACACATTGTAGTTGTCCTGTCAAAGAGAGTTTTGATCATTTTTAATCATTTTATGCTTAAATTTTTTTATTTGGTAGACATCGAAAGTTAGTATCAAAAGTGAAACGGTAATACTATATCAATAGAAAACACATTACTTTATTTACAGTAGATTACTATAGTGAAGTTTAATAACGTAACGTAACTTCACGCATGTAATCCTCGAAGGGGTAGGCAGCGGAATGCAGAACATTCCCACGGTTCACCGGTTACGTTTACGTCCCATTATGGAATAGGTGGTGAGCCCATTGCCATGCATCGGGCACATATCCAGACTC
>DWEI01004247.1:0-11879 GCA_018245875.1 Mysoria ambigua | reverse complement strand
CCTTAGTCATAAGGAGCATAAGTAAATGTGGCATACCACCGTGCAGGTCCACGTCGGCACAATGTACTGCACATAACACGTGATAAAAGCAAATCGAGTCGCGAAAGTCAGAACGTCGGGACGTGGCCTAACCTAGGTTAACCGCGTCGTGAGCCGCCCGTCCCCCCGCGCGTCCCCCCGCGCGCCCCCCGCGCGCCGCGCTGCCCGCCGCCGCCCGTCGCCGCCCGCAGCGGCCCGTCGCCGCCCGCCGGAAGACCTTCGCGTTCATATTCGGTTACATCGATACTCTTGTTGTTCACTACGCACATTCAAGTGAAAGCAACCTGCTAAAAGATTCCTTTACCTAACCACTAAATGGAGGTAGTTGGATGGCATTTACGGATTCTGTTATATAAATACAATATGAAACATATTTATTTAATATTCCGATTCTAACGAGACATAATTTATAACTTTGTTATTGCCTCAATTAAAGACAAAGAGTTAAACTGGCTCAAAGCGACCATCATTATACAATGTACATATTTAAAAATTAAAGAATCGTGCATTCGATACAAGATCAATAATAGGTTCGATGTAACCTACAGTTTGTAAAGTTGAATACAACACATAAAAGTATCTAACGATAATGTAAAGTGCACTACCTTTACTTGATATATGTAATATGTAATGATTAACGTTGATGGAAAACGCCATATTAATGTTTCCCATGAGTTAAATTACGACTGAACTGTTAATTACACCTGGGTACTAAGCTTTTATCTTTTACTTGAGAAATAATACGAGTTCAACAAATGTACACAAGTGGGGTTAACGTATTCGAGTATGCAGTTTACGTTACTCTCGCACAAAGCCCAGCGGAGCCGCGGTCCAGCGCTGCCTCGTGGATGGCATTGATAGGACAAGCTTCCATATTTAGAGCACAGCGCAGTATCGAGTGAGCGGTATCAGGATATGAATGCACCCAGACATTGTTTCGTGTCCTTTGTATACTGGTCTAATAAAATATACGAACATTTAATCGTGACTTGGTCATCTAGTAAGACACGACTTTATTAAATATATTCAAATGGTGACGATTTTAGTTTTATGAATTGAACCTTAAAAGCAATTTGTATATCTCCCCGATAGTAAGATAACCAAATAACAGGTAATTGATTGTATCTTCTAAGGAATTATTATGAGAGTAATTTTCCAAAATAGATGATAAATCTGTGCTTGCTGCTCAAGTGTCTGAGCATTTATTAAGAAATATATTGGATATTAAACTATTTTTTATCTTGACGCCTTTATTTCCCGAAATGAAATACAGAGGAGTACTGGCATGATTCATTTGTTAAACTTTAAATTCATCTAATATTGTAAATTTTAAATCTATTTATTTTAAAGTTATCTAATGACGACGAATATGGAAAGGGAATCTTAAGCATAGCTAGTCAATCACATGGAGACAAAGAAACAACTTAAAGTTAAAAGACAGCTTACATAAATAACCCTACTTTATTTTTTTTATTTTCAAAGTTGAAAGCTTCTTATCTGGCTAAAATTACTTGGAGCCGCGAGCCCCAGCGGCTCAGGAAACTTTTACAACCCATGAAAGAATGTAAGAAACGTAAAGCCGTGTTTTTAAGTTTATACCGTAGTAAATAATTTATTTTAGCATTGTTTGCTAATTTTCTTTATACTGTATAGACTGGCAATTGGGTATAGTTTTGCCTGTTGGAAAGCAATATGTGGCCTATGATGTAGCATGTTTGTCCAATGCCTATGCCTATAATACTCTTTGCAGCACAATGAAAACATACTCTGCAACAAAAAAATATCAAAAGTCGTGAACGGGTCAGTTATAAATAATCGCCTACTTACGACCAACGCAAACGTCTAATGATACAGCGGTCGCCGAAGTGCACGCAATAAACTGATGCGGTGGCGCGCGACGGTCAGACCACGTTGTGGAGTCGTTGTATACGAGGAGGCAATGAAACATCGCGGCGCGGCCGGCGGCGGGCGACGGTCCCGTTAGGGGCGCGACACTTCGCAGAACTCGCTCTGCTCATTACCACACTTATCTCGACGCGCGCACTGCAAAAAACACCAGCTCACACTGACACACACGGTCGTATAAAAATACCTTATGCCTTTGCGATACCTGCTCACCGGTATACCGCGGTCGTTGCGGGACAACCCTCAGCCGCTGCTTCGTCGTGGATACAACGCGGGGCAGGAATTCAATGAAACTTTGTGAATTATTTTGTTTTTGATCTAGTTACGAATATGTACAAGTTCACTTTAATGGCATATCTATGGGGTACGTTATATAAGATAGAAAGGTATAATACCGACAGCACATTTTTATTTAACGTTAAATTTATTATTGGAATTATCATTAATATATAGGTATTATATAGGTGATATTTCATGGTTGACGCTGTGAAAAAATTCAGGCGCTACGAAAATTTAATATCCCTGTAATAGTAGTCCGAAAAAGTGGTGGGCGTCGTGCAACGCGAGGGGCGGACGTGTTTCATACAATCACACTGAATGGCACGAAACAACTTTTAGGTATATACATACATACATATCTTCACGCCGGGTCCCTTACGGGGTAGACGGAGAGCACGGAGTGCCAAATATCTCTATCCTCACAGACTTGCCGCGCCCCCTCCACGTTCATAACTCTTTTCATACATGCACGCCGGTTTTGGAGGCTTCTGACTTCCCCATCATAATGATAATTAGGTATCTGTGGTTAGAAAATATGTTTTGCGCTACGATTAAGCAATTCCTGGTATATTTGTTAATTTTTGTGTCCTATGGCATCATTGTCTCTTTCAACGTTATATACAAGCGAAAATTACATCAAATATTAATAAAACTAATGAACAGACAGCAATGCGTTACTATCACATTCACATCACGGTCGCCATCACGGTTTCAGTGGTCTGAGGCACTTTTGTTTCCTTATTAGACCTTCGCTCAATATTTATAATAATACATTTAATGTGAATAAATAAACAGAAACTAATTCATCTACATATATTCAGAACGAAATTGTTGCTCTATCGCGTATGAGCTCCACGCACAAATTTTTCTATACGTATGACATGTACTCTTACACTCATTTTCTTCACATATGAACATTTATTATATTTAGTTAAGTAATTAATCCAGAAGATATAAAAATATAAACATATTTTTATACTTATATGGTGCTACATAGGAGCTATTGCTATGAAAACAGCTTCGTGATTCAACCAGAGCACTGTCAGAAGCAGCCTCGTCCCAGCAGTCCGGCCCGACTTTAGCTACCAACTGCACACGCGATGCATGCAGTTGTGAACTTAGAAAGAATCCTAGTAGTTATAATAACATGTACACTTTAGTAAGCTACCTCATTTACTAATTACATAGCCGTAACTTTACCCCTTAACAAAGCCAGTGTGTTAATATACAGCCACAACGCCTTGGAACACTAACTATCTTTGTGGTTGCATAAATATTTTCCTTGACAAAGGTGAATGTGCTTTAAACAAACATTACGCTCTCAGCAGAATTCCATCACAACGTCAAGTAGAAGGATGAGACGTAAGTCCTTTGTCCATAGAACAATATAACTTGCCGCAGCGCAGCGAAAACTGAGAATTATTTATGTTTAACAATATATTTTCAGGTCTGTATATAATATGACTGTATTTATATGCCTCGTTGGTCGTGTTGGTTGCGAGTGCGACTGCCGATCGGGAGGTCCTGGGTTCGATTCCCGGGTCGAACGCTCTAATTTATATTTTAACGATCTAATTTATAATTTATAATTAGAAAATTTTGTACTAGAAAATCTAATTAGAACTCTGGTAGTGGTTCGGAGTCTGGATATGTACCCGATGCATGTCAATAGGCTCACCACCTATTACATAGTGGGACGTAAACCTAACCGGTGAAACGTGGGAGTGTTTTACATTCCTCCGCCTACCTTTTCGGGGATTACAGGCTTGAAGTTACGTATTATGTATACATTATGTTTATGTATGTAACTAAATTGAATTAGGTATATGTTTATAATTTAAACGGGCTAACTTTTCCTTGGCATAAGTTGGTCGCTAAATTTACGTTAACATAAAAGCTAACTATTTTGGCAAACTGTGTGTATTTGTTTTCTTATCAACACTAACGTCGGAAATAACTAATAGGCCTCTCATTAACTATTCCTTGCAGGTGCAATTCAAACTTAAGAGGATTCAACAAGGGCCATACAAACTGATATTTGTTATAGATTTAGATATAACGTGAATAAGGTCGGAAGAATTTTACCATTACGTAAGTAGCCCAAACTTAACATCAAGGCTGTAATAATTTGAGTAAAGTCGCACGTTTTGCCAGTTAGGTTTACGTCCCATTGTAGAATAGGGCGTGAGCCTACTGCTATGCGACGGTAACAAATCTGGACTCCAAACCACTTAATTTCTCCTAGAAAATTTAAAGTAGGAAAATCCAATATTATCTGACCCGGGATTGGATCCCAGGACCTCCCGATAGACAATCGCACTTGCCGGTCGCCCGACCTCGTAGTTCAGCAAAGTGATAAAGTAATGGTATAAATAAACTTGCATTTCTAATTTCAAAATATGTTTAATAGACAAAACCTACTAGCTTTCAAAAATATTCATTTCCGATTATTTGTACAACGATAAGCGAACAATCGACCACCTTCGTGCTGATGTCCTCGATCGGTTTTGCGGACTCCACCATTCGGCCTCAACACACGAAGCCCACTGCCGCCATTTTAGTCCTACATTTCGTCGTGAAGTGAATGTGAACGACCAAGTTTTTGCGCGTCTTGCAATCGATCGAATTCTTGCTGCAAATAATTATGTCAGTCGGATGAACGCATTTCGCCAGAGAAAACGTACCCAATTAAGACATCATTCGCTAAAATATCTTCTAAATATATAATGTATCTATATTGTAGAAATGTTGACAGATTCGTGATAAAATTAACTAAAGTAATAAAGCAAATCTCGGCTAAAACAATGCTAAAATAAACACTAGAATTATACACTTTAAGTAGGCAAGCACTTTAATCTCGTACAAACAAGCAGACTCATTGCAATGCGGTTCGAGCGACAAACAAACTGACAGTGCGCCCAGTGTAGTACAGTGTGTCGTTACAAAGTTGATTCGACTCATAAGGTACGTGCGAAAATTTGCTCCCCGTAAACAGGGCGAGCGATCAGTCAATAGGCCGAGAATGGGACGAGCGTGCGAACGGGGTCGAACGTGGTATTGTAACCTCCACTGCGAGCTACCGAGCGGCGTCTGTCTCCTATACTTTCGAGTATTTGCCGTACACAGCGACATATAAAAGGCAAGATCAAGGCGCTCTCCGTCGCTTCCGCCTCTCGCGCGCGGAATTCCGTGCATCGAAAGGCGCCCGTGCCGGTTGTGGCGCAGGAGCCGCATTGCTGCCGTTTCGCAACTTTTACACGTACATTATATTTAATTAAACGCCTTTTAACAGTATTCTACAGACACTTTGATGATACTTTGAAAAAATTTATACGGTATCGTACGAATTTGTGTATAAATATACTCAAAGAGGTATTAATATCATGATGTGGGTGTTAATATATGGTAATCGGATCAACGCGACCGTGGACGGTGTCGGTGTGATCGATGCCCGTGATTATTGCACACAAGAGAAAGTACACGAGGGCAGATAGACGCACACATAAATTGAATAACAGTATCAGATGTATTGAATGGCGGAGACGCCGCCGGCCGGGTCCACGCGCAGGGCCGGCGACCGAGCCCGGGTCCCGTTAGCAGCCGCACGCCGCCGCCAGACGCCGCACTCACTCTACATGATCTCCTAATCATGTCGGATTATATTATTACCACTTAACGATTAATACACGCCTATAAATAACCATTTGATTACCTAGCAACATTTAAAATGGAGCTCCTATTCTGTCGTAGTTAATGATGCTTCATGTTTTTATTGACGCCGAATCAATATTCAACGAAATACAGTGATAATTGGACGAGACCGCGGAGCTCGGGCGCAGGGCGCTCGGGTGCCAGCTGCGGGCGTCGCATAGTCGCCGATTTACACTAGCAGAATGAATCTCATTAGCCGGAGAGCGCTGCAACGGGATTGGCGGCTGATCGAATAACGTACGAGGCCTGCATACTGTTTAACTGCGAACCGCACCTCGACAAACACATTATACCGATGCTTCTATGTCAAGCCAATATTGCTGTCAAGTTGTTCCGTTAGAGAGCACATAATTATCAAAGTTACCTCAAATATTTACACGTTTACACTGACTAACGGAACTTGACGCCTATTCTCAAGGACAGCCCCTAGAAGAGCATTGTTGTGAACAACATGGCGCGCGCTGGCAGTACGCTACAGCTACCAATTACTCCGGTCCGATCGTCCGCTGGCTCATATCACGCTGCCCTGTATTCGTTGTTGGTGTGTTTTCTCTTTCGATCCGGAGAATGTGGGCCAGTACGCGAACGTTACTGCTTCGATTATCGCAATCAAAAATGTAGAACCGGACCCGCTCCGGCCGAACACTCGCGATGTGGTCCGTTCGCCGCTACCGGAGCCGCGGCAGACGCTGGCAGACGCCGCCAGGAGACGCCTCGTGCCGTACAGCCAATAGCGATGGAGCCCTGATACATTATACTATGCGCCTCAGAGGGTGAACAGAACGTACAGGATGTTTGTTGTGTGCAGTGCTTTAAACTACAAGGAATGTGACTATGAAAATGTATTTAGCACTTTTACTGGATATGTTGTAATTTCTGCGTAACAATAAAAATATAGGGAGTATATTAGTATTTATTATACATCGTTACTACTGCGGTTCGAATACGGTACTAGATGTTATTTTAACGTAAACTACGAAGGTAGCTTAATGGAAAATGTTAACACTATGTAATTACACATACACCATCAGCCTATTGCAGTCCGTTGAACATATGCATCCACTAAAGAGTTATGCCCATAATCCCCACACTGGGCATGCGGTTGGGTATCGCAGAGCACAGTTTCATGCACTACTCACGCAAACGTATTATGTAATCCATGTATATAAAAATTATCTCTCTCGCTTGTGATGTTGTAAGCGCGGTTTCCGATCGAGAGGTCCGTGGTTCAATTCCCGAGTCGTGCACTATTAACACGTTAAACGCCGATAGAAAAAATTAAAAATCGTAAAAATATTTTTGGTCGTAATTTGTTTATGTTACGATACGTATAGAAAGTAAGTTTTATTCAATTCTGTACATGGGTTACATAGTTACAATCAAATACATCGCTGAGGTCACCGGTGCACCCCAAGGCGCACAGATACAGAAAATGGCGCTATGGTAGAGAAAGGGTGAGGTCACCGGTGACCCCCATGGCTTTAAATGTGTTAAATTGTTCTAATTTAGTTTTTCTACTAATGGCTTCGAATCTGGAATTGTGTGTCTTGTATGCAAATAGGCTCACCACCTATACCATAGTGGGACGTGGAACGTGGGCGGGTACTACATTTCTCTGCCTACGTCTTCGGGGACTACAGGCGTGATATTACGTAATTAATTATCCTGTTTTTAAATATAAATAACAATGTATTTAATAACAAATTGACATAGTTTGTATTCCAATGTTGATATTGCACAAATAACGGTATTTGAATAAGTAATTAATGAAACGGTGTGTTCATGTATGTCTGATACGTTGCTTAACCGATGGCAACGACACGTCGCACCGAGTCCGCCGCTGCTTCGCGCCGTCCGCCCGCGGCCAGCGGACGTCGGCGCCGGGTCAATTCGCTCGCTGCTCTCGACACGCTCTTATCTATTGCTTGGTCTTAATTACCGCCCAGTGCTGCCCGCCAATAACAATCCTCCAGTAAACAGAGGGCATAACTTACGGAACTGAGTCAGGGTGTTTTCGTTATTTCTATAATTATCTAATCAATTATAAATTACATTAATTACCCAGAGTCAAAGAATTAAGCAGTTGACGGTTAATAGTTCGACACACCGATAATGAATCCTTGATGGAAAACAAAATTTCCAATAACAAGTCGCAATGCAGACTTCTTGAACCAGCCCCGTCTCCCCACATTTTCACAGACATGTTTTAGATCTTTCAGTTAGAGAAAACAATTTGCTCTCGTGCTCCTTTTATGCCATTAACAGTTGTTAAGTTATTGTTAATTAAAGTTTCTTAGAATATCTACTCGTATCTCTACGCATCTTTGAGATTCAATCAAAATTGTAAAGCATTCGCTGTCAGGTCAGCTTCACACGAGAAATGATCAGCATATTTCTCAATAATTGTGATGTTATGTTCTCTTCAGACATTTCCAGCATATTTACCGCTTTCGAGCGCACTCGTAGAGGCAGCTTTTGCCGCAGACCCTTCTCAAGGGTTAATGAATAAGCAGAATGCCTTGAAAACCGCCGAGTAACTTGAAATTCCTTGCGCAGGTTACAGTAAAGTTACTCTGCTAATATTGAGAGATAGAATAATGGTCTGCTCGTAAAAATAATATCTGCGGAATAAATTGTCATATGTAATGATGATGTTTAAATAACTGGGACATTAACTCGTATGCCGACAACCACGACTAGTTTTAATGTTATTCGCAACTGCGATGTATTTTCAATATCGTTTTTAAAAGATTTTTTTTGAGCTTTTGGGAAATTAAGATACAACGAAGTATTGTGCACCAATTTGAAAGTGAGCATCAAGTGGCTACAAATAAAATAGTATAGTACGTGAATGCCGGCGTGCACAGTTATGTCACAATACTTCGTCCAACATTCGACTTCATGTTCAACAGACGCTGAATCGATCTGTTCAACAAAAAGATCACACTCATTAACACTGCGTAGTATGATTATTCATCGTACTTCGTAAACAAACAGTTATGTTCAAAATTCATTTGTAGGAAGTAATGATGACATCTATTTATATTCGTTTTTATCATTACATATTTAAATTTAAAACAATTACACCGTACATTACTCGAAAATATTGATAATAAAAGTTCGATATCGCTACCGATATAAATTTTGTCAAATAAGGTTGTGGAAAGTGGGCATGCGCTAAAAAATAAACTTCAAGGAAGCGTTAACGCAGCACAGACAGTTGGCGGGCCGAGCGCGCCGCTCGCCGGCACCGCGCCGGGGCCGCCGCGGCGTCCGCGGGGCTTTTAATTGATGATAATACGTACACTTTTACGAGGACCGTACACACAGGCTTCATGAAAATGTATATATTCTGATTCCCCGCGGAGGGGTCGGACCAATTAACTTTTTAACTAAATTTGCATTTATAGTGCTTCTAGGCACACAACCCGTTGGCGGAGGATTTATGTCGTGCCGCATAATGAATTTATGTGCTTCAAGTACGCCATTGTGATTATAGTCGCCGTCGTGTCACTCTAAAACTTACATTTTGTTGCTAGTAATAGCGAAAATTACACAATGTTAATGAAATATAACCTAAAACTTTATCAACATCCCCTGAGGTCGCACATCTGCTCCGTCCTATACACAAACAGTGAATCTCGGCGATAGTTCAATCTGTCATAAAACTGCTTCTTATTGTAACACTTGTTTTGCAATATTCAGTGTTCGGGTAAACAACTGACTGCAGAGTGTGGCCGCGCCGCCTTTCATCACTTTCCATCTCGTCGTCCGCACCCGTCACGATTTTTACCTTGATTGATATTTTTTATTGAGCCACCGGACTCTGGGAATGTCGTAATGACTAACAAATTTATATAAAGTCATCGAACTTTTGCTTTATCGATTTTTATTTTTATTCCCCACCTCATTACCTCCCCTATTACAAGGCTCGGTAATATATCATGAAGATGGTTGCTGGTGTATTATTCACATGCTGCTAACGATCTCGGATGCAAACAGGGTTACGTCGCTCCTGTCTCCCTAACAAAAGTTATGAAACGAATGCCGGGCGCGTTCAGAGCTCGCATGATCGGGACGTTTAGCGTTCGCGCGGCGACCGGCGGCCGACATACGTAGTGGTACGTGGCGCGCACGACACGGCGACGGCCGGCGCGCGGCTGCAGGCGCTGCGCGGAGGGTCGCGAGGGCGGAGGCGCACAGGGCCGCCGCCCGGCCCCGCGCCGCCCGCCCTTGTTGCCCGCTAGTTTGCATAAAAATACAGAAACTTTCCATGTGTGTCAGCGTTCCGAATAAAATATTCTTTTCTCTCTTTACAGTCGTTGTTTTGTATGTAAGTGGTAAAAGTATTGTTCCGCGAGAAAACAAAGCCAGCGGTTTGCATCTATGTAAATAACTCGGACTTCCTTATCAGCGCAATTTTACTCCAATTGTACATTGTACATATTACTTATAGAGACAAAACAAATTCAATTTCGCAATATAATCATTAATCGTATATCTACTAGTAGGTATCATAAAGCTTACGAAACTGTAGACATTTATAGCGTACTATAACATGGAAATTGTAGATAATAATATTATTATCGAGCAGTTACATTATTAATCCCAGCTGAATACAGTTGCACAATAATATTATATTAGTTTGATGCTGCTGTATCGCAATGCAACGCATGCAACCTCTAATGCGTGAGTGTGCGACGCTCTCGGGCCACGGTGCCGTTCCGACATGGCGCAGGCACGGCTCGGGTCTGCGGGCGCTCGAGTCGGAGGCTCATATTACATAGCTCGGCTCATATTACATATACGGCTCGTACACACTACATAATGCTTAACTAATTTTGAATATACATTTGACATGTTTTTAATTTATTGTTAGAAAAGCTTACTATTTTATTTTGTGCCTGTGCATCATATTTATTTATTATTACCTGATACGGCAAACGTTCTGCCACAGAAATTACTTATAGTGAATATTTTAGTTATTACACATATAAGAAATAATGACTCTATTGTGGCTGAAGTTTTAAATGTTTGAAAGGCAAAGGACGGTTAAATTTATACACCAACTCTGTGACAAGGGATTTGTACACATTCGATTTATTGGTGTTTGCGTTCTCAGTGAAGAGGGGAATGTTTGTAGGAATGATATGTACCACGTGCAGTGGTCAGACCGCGAAGGAACAATGCGTGGCCCCCGCGCGGGGCTTCGCAGGGGCTCGCAGCCCCTGTCGCGAGCAGAGGCTGGTCGGGCGGCTGTCGGCTCGCGCTGTTAGCACAACATTCTACGGGAGCGAAATTAACCTTATATGACTGCCTAACACGACCAACGGCGTCGGTTACCGGCACGACTGTTGATCGGAAGCTCCTCGGTTCAAATCCTGGGCCGGGCTCTATTGAATTTTTCTAATTTA
The DNA here is from genome assembly GCA_018245875.1 of Mysoria ambigua. Lineage (NCBI taxonomy): Eukaryota > Metazoa > Arthropoda > Insecta > Lepidoptera > Hesperiidae > Mysoria > Mysoria ambigua. Next base: position 531 of record DWEI01004247.1, on the reverse strand, counting down.
GATTTTTTAGTAGCGGCTGCTCGAGTCTGGAAATGTGCCCAGTGTATGGCAAAAGGCTCAATGCCTATTCCAAAGGGGGACGTAAACGTAATTGGTGACTCGTTAGGGTGCTCTATATTCCTCTTCCTACCTCTTTGGGTATTATAAGCGTGATGATACGTGATCAAGGTATGAGACACCACAATCATATACGAACAAAACTAAATCGTGCAAAACCTAGACAGGCTTAAAAGTTAATGTGGCAACGTCCCACAGTTACGCGGCAGAGTTAAATCACATTCACGGCAGCCAACTATACGATAAGTATTGTAACGTTTAGTTCTGATTATGTAGGTTTCTATTTATTGCGGTCTATCAATATTATCTGAAGTGAAAATGAACTTTCTTTTGCTGATGACGACTCATGGAAAAAAGAAGTCCGGTCACTTATATAATTTTTAAATACAAAAACAATTGGATTATTACACAGTTTGCTGAAATATATACTGCTATATGTATGTATGGGAACTGTCATTTTAATTATATAAGTGA
>DWEI01004246.1:0-11879 GCA_018245875.1 Mysoria ambigua | reverse complement strand
AATAAAATATCTAATATTAAAAAATATATATCAGTTTATAGTGTATCCTTATAAACATGTTAAAGTTAAATGTCAAATTATACTGAAGTTAGAACATACTTTTGTTTACGGTTCGGAGATCTATAATTATAAATAATTTTGATGTATTAATTTTTATTTATCCTGAATGACATGTATTATACTCTAGTTGGTTAATAATATGTATATAATAACTCTTTTTAAGTCAGATATTAAAGTAATAAAAGTTTGAAGTAAATTAAACATATAATATAGTATTGAAGGAGTGGATTTATTCTTTAGCGCTATTTAGTTTATTTTAATATTGCTGATTGTCATATTATGTATTAAGTGTACAACTTCAAATAAACTTGTTGAAATTGTGTTAAAAGCATATTTTGCTTCTTACCTGTGGTTCGTAATAGTAAATTAGACGTTTAATACTATTAGCAGTCTGTGGGTAGATATGCAATGCTTTGCTTTACGACAGACACGAGAGTACTCAGCATTGTCTTATATTTTGTCTTGCTTTCATCTAAAGTTAAAATATATTTATGCATAATAAAAAAATAATTTACATTTTGGGGAGTATTATAAATTAATTTTGTGTTATTGATTTACAGTTTTTGAATTAAGCAACATATTACGTGACATTGCTAAAATATAGTGCACTTGCTGATGTGATATTATTGAAATGTCATCTTATATGGCAGGTGTTTTTGATTTGGATTTAGATGTGGATACTGTTACCGTTGGAGATTCAGATGAGGACGACATAATTGAAGTTGATGAGGTATTAAATATTATTATTTCTATATTTTATGTCATACTGTTAGTTAACCTATAAACGGTTAAGAAAAAAAATATCAGTTTAATATTTCACTATTTCATGAATGTGAACATGTTAAAATTATTTTATTACTAGTTTCAATGTTATTAATAGCTTTTGAAGGTACATTTTAATGGTTATATATTGTGCTACACAGGTCGATTATGATCCTGAACTACATGTAAACAACATAGTAAAGTAAGTGGGAGTAATATAAATAAATAACTATGTTATGTAATATGCTGTATGTATTATTACACTTTTATTATTTACGTTATAGTTCTGAGGGTTCTGAAACTATTCAATTATCTGAGGACAATGTTAATCCAGGACAATGCAAACGGCTTGGTCCTCAGGATTTTGAATTACGAAAAGTTTTGGGTAAAGGAGGCTATGGCAAGGTATTTCAAGTACGCAAGATAACAGGTTCAGATGCTGGTGCACACTTTGCAATGAAGGTTCTAAAAAAGGCGTCCATTGTGCGCAATCAGAAGGATACAGCACATACTAAAGCAGAAAGGAACATTTTGGAAGCTGTCAAGGTACTCCCCAATTTATAAATGTGTATATTTTCGACTGAGCTAATTATGACCATGACCAAAATTTGACTTTGATTAGGAGTGGGTAAACATTGGAACTAATTTTGAGTTTGGTTTATAAAGAGTTAAGATACTGTTCAAAACACTCAACATAATACACTTTGAAATAAATCATTGCAGCTATTTCAACTCATAAGTTCTTCAATGCAAAAGTGTTTAAATATTATTAGATCCTTCACACATTTCTTCCTACAAAGACTACTCAATATGTGATATATACACAAAAGTGCTATTACCTTAAGAAGTCAGGATAGATGCACACATGTCTAGGCAAGTAGAGTCATCATAATGACACCAGTATTGAAATTCATGTTGAAATTCTTGCCCACCCTCTAACAGGATCCCATTTAATCTGACTCATAATGAAGAATTGCCCATTACTAAACTTGATTATTTACAATCCTGATAATGGCAAATTAATAACATATTTTTACATGCATTATGGTCTGGTTTCCAGTGCTCTAGAATTCAGAAAACTCAGTCTCCTTCAATTTAGTTTATGATTGAAGATACATTTGTGACTAAACATATATTCTCAGACATTACAATATTCAAAAGTTCAAAAAAGGGTGTATCTGTGATTAGATATATATAAAATCCATCCTTATGGCTTTTAAAACTTGTACTTCAGAAATATTTTTTTTATCAATTAAAAATAATTCAGATATATTTTCAACTCTTCATCTTAAACGGTTTTTTTTAGAAAGTATTTTTTTTAACTATTTAACAATGATTTTTTTCATAATTCCTAGGAGTAAATTCACGATTCCTCATTCACATGAAAAATACATTTTTTAAAGATTCCTTAAAGAAAAACTGATTTCTAGTATAAGCAATAAAGCATTTTAAATGACACAATGGTTGTGATTGCCTTGTTAACTGTGTTGGTTGCAAGTGTGATTGCCATTAAAGAGATCTTGGGTTTAAATCCCAAGTTGGGAACTATAAATTTTTCTAACTTTCTCATAGTATATTTTTTATGTTAATTTCTTATAGTGGCTCAAGTCTGGATATATACCACAAGGGCAGGTTTCCTATGTAAACCTGGCTATACACTTTAAATAGAAAATATTTAAACTCCACATCCTGTATAACAATACACACAACATAATATTTGTTTTCAGCATCCTTTTATAGTCGAATTAGTATATGCTTTTCAAACTGGCGGTAAGCTGTATCTAATACTAGAATATTTAAGTGGTGGAGAACTGTTTATGCATCTAGAAAGGGAAGGTATATTTCTCGAGGACACAGCTTGGTGAGTATATAAATAATATTTGAAGACTAAAACATTTTCTGTGCACTTTTTCTCTCATCATGAACATCCCATATTGAAACAGAACAGTACAGGGTGAATAAGGGTTAAGAGACAATAATTATTATATTGTCTATTACTTTGACATGAGATTGACTTAGGACATACACATAACTTTTTCCTCAGTTTTTATGTAAAGATACTGAATGAAATTTCAATAGACTGTGGTAAATTTACCTAGGCCAAATTTGTATTATGAATTTAATTAAAGTTAGATTTATTACTATTAAAGCTAGTTTTGTTATTGTGTCATTGGTCGTGTTGGTTGCAAGTGCATCTGCAGATCGGAAGGTCCCAGGTTAAATTCCCAGGTTGACTAATACAAATATTTCTAATATAAATTTGCTAGCAGTGGTTTGGAGTCTGGATATGTGCTCAATGTATGGCAATAGACTCACCACCTATTCCATAGTGGGATATAAATATAACTGGTAAAATGTGGGTGTGTTCTGCATTCCTCAACCTACCTCTTTGGGATTACAGGCTTGAACTTACATAGCTTTATTAGTAATTTACTAATAATACATATAAATATAATAATATTGGCTATACTAATAATATTGGGTATACATTACAATTGCCAGCTGAAATATTATATTAGACAAATTTGTTCACATGCTGGAACAAGAAACTTACTTTTCTGTTTATTTCAAATTTAAGTAAAAACATCACTAATAAAGTGTGCTAAATATAGACAAAAGTATTAACTTATGCTAATGTAGAGTTCAATTAACTACTATTATAATAAATAATGTAATGTATGAAACATATCTTCTAATAGTTTATTAAAAATCCTAATTGATTAAATGAAATAATTTAAACAGAAAGCTAATTATTTTGTGTATTGGGTATTTTTTTCTTATTCAAATAATATAAAAAGTTAAGTTAGTTATAAAAAACTGTTACATTTATGACATTATTGAGTTAAAGATGTACTTTTTATTTCCTTCTTATGTAATATTTTTTTTATTCAAATAATGTTGTGTGTTAATATATGTTTCACTTTTTTTTCAGCTTCTATTTATCTGAAATAATTTTGGCGTTAGAACATTTACACAGTTTAGGTATAATATATCGTGATTTAAAACCAGAAAATGTCCTTTTGGATGCTCAGGGGCATGTGAAACTAACAGATTTTGGCTTATGCAAGGAACATATACAAGAAGGCATTGTGACACATACATTTTGTGGGACAATTGAATATATGTAAGTGATTTGCATATTTGTATGAAAAATCTGAACAATATCCACATTTAACAATCATAGATATGATATCTGTATAAATGGTGACCTAGAAACTTTTCATACAAATTATTTACTTGAAGTTATAAAAGTTTTAAAAATTGTTATTATCTACTACACACAATAAACCAATGAAGGTTTAGTTTTTTTATGACTTGATTTATTCAATTTTTACAATTTTCTAACTGTACTTGATATTATATAGTAAAACAATAATACTTATAGCCAATGATGAAGTTGATCTCAAAGAATAAAATGATATTATGTCAATTGGTATATCAACCAAATTTGACACTTTGTTAACTTTACATTCCAGGGCGCCAGAAATTCTAACTAGAAGTGGACATGGAAAAGCAGTTGATTGGTGGAGTCTGGGAGCATTGATGTATGATATGCTCATTGGTCAGGTACATATACTTGTTTTTTAAAAATACCTTTTTTAAAAAAATATATATTATTTTCTAATATTGGTGTTAATTTTTTCAGCCACCATTTACTGGAGATAATCGTACAAAAACTATAGAGAAAATATTAAAGGCTAAATTAATGTTACCGGTCTACCTCACACAAGACGCGCGCGATTTGATACGGCGTCTAATGAAACGCTCAGAAACTCAACGTTTGGGCGCATCAGGGGCAGCGGCTGTGCGCGGGCATGCCTTCTTTAAACTTGTCCATTGGGATGATGTCTTTGCTCGCAGATTGGAGCCTCCTATTAAACCACGCCTGGTATGTTTCATTGGCATTTAATATAGAGAAATATTAGGTAGGTAGCACTACAGTCATAAATTCATTTAGTTTAAATGGGCAGACTTCTCAGCTCATTAACACTCCTCAGAGCTGCTGTCAATTGCAGCGAAGCCTCCGCTGCGAGAACGCTGCAATCGGCGTGAGTCTAGCCGACTTAGCTCTTAGTTAACCATAGGTAGAATGGTGAGTCGGAATCTAGTTGAAATGTCTATCTAAAATGTAATTGTTACTGTAATCTGATTAGGAACAGGTAATGCAGGCAGTGGAATGGTTAATAAAAGAGTTAAAAGTCGTCGAAACTGATGTGAAGAAGTGTGTCAGGTCTATAGGTTTCTCAGATGGGTCAGGTCGAGATATTTGACTCAACTTCAGGGATTATACTTCATGGCTGCATCTCGCTTCCTATCAGGTGTGAGAGCAGTCAAACGCGGGCCTCTATTCCTAAATCAAAATAAAATAGGACATAATTTTATTTCTATTTTTTGTGTTTACAGACGGGGGAAGATGATGTCTCGCAATTTGATACAAGGTTTACACTGCAGACACCAATCGATTCACCGGACGAATCAACGCTAAGTGAAAGTGCCAATTTAATGTTCCAGGTACATCTAATACCTCATTAACTTACATTTATTCACGGGCGAATTACATTATGTTTCAAAATGCGCACAAAAAATTTTGTTAACTGCTGAAAAAAGTGCGGTGCGTGCGGCCTGTCTAGTGCCATTCAACATGCTAGCGTAAACGGCAAGCTCTAAACTTGCTATTGGCGCCGTCACCGACTTGTACGTCGAAGAAGACCGCACCTAGCCAGTGGTGGCGCGCTCGCAGTAAACTTGTTAATGGTACGAGCGACTCTCATACGAAATACGTCATCTAGTGTTCTTTTGAAGATCCGCGAGAGCAACTTTTTAATTAATATGCATTTAAATATTCCATATTACGTGAACGTTAAGGCCTTTCGGATCCTCGACACGTAACGAACCATTTTAGTAGAAAGAGAGTTTAATGGTTTCGAGAGTTTTTGAAATTTCTTTCTATAATATTTTAAACTGACGTTCTCATTTAAGAACAGACTTGACGTATTACAAAGGGTTCAGGAGAAGTAATTGCCCTGAAACCATCTTGTTAAAATCGTTCAGTTCATTTATTCTTCCCTTGCGCTAGGGCTTTACGTATGTGGCGCCATCTGTAATGGATGAAATACACAAGCCCCGTGTGATAACAGCGCGCTCCCCGCGCCGCCCACGACCACATCACAACGCATTCACGATGCCTCCTTCCACGGCCGCGCACACTCATGCGCACGCCCAAGAAGACCCAATGGAAGTCCAAGGTCTACCTATATAGTGAGTAACGTGAATATGTGCCCAAGTTGAGTTTATTGCCGTTTGAAGTCAGAAAAAATGGAATCGCAAATTATGTCAAACTGCAGAATCGTTTTAACCCAAATCTTTAATGTATGTTGAATTTTTAAATCCCCCATTGACATTAATCAAATATTTCTCATTCTTTCAGGCCTAGAATAATTTATATATAGTCGACCATTTTATACAAAGGATAAAGTCAACTACAAAAACTGCCCATCTATGTCCGTAAAATAATGGTACTGTTTTATACTACTATTATTGTATTAATGTACATTTTATACAAGTTACCGTTTAGTTTAATGTTTTGGTAGGAATTAATCACATGTAAGTAATGAAATGTTCTAACCCCAACTATATGACAGAGTAATAATAATTTACAATATACCTTGTTACCATGCTTCATGAATTGAATTAAAAGGTCATTTTTATTTTGTAAAAGGTGTTTAATTTCATTAAAATAAATTCCGAAGTGATTTATGTATTTTAAAATGTGTACACAATTCGATACAATTGTTATAATCTGTTTACAAAAGAAAGTAAATAATTAATTGGTTATTATTAGTTTTTCTTTTGTATATTGCATTCGAAAATATACAAATATCCAATACCTATATTAATGTTCTTGAAAATCTCCCTAAATTCTCAAGTGCTTGTTTCAGATGTACAAAAAAAATGAAACTTATAGCACATCAAGATGTATGGATCTAGTTTTTTTATCACAGTGAAAAGGTATATTTTCACTGGTAAGTTAATATTAGAAAACATGATCAGGATCAGAAGATCACCTCTAATACACACTTGAACAACATTTTCATTTCTTCCTAGACCATTTAATAATGCCATGATCTCACATAATCCTACATGGAACTGAAATGTAAAGTGAAAGTTAACCAGGACAAACTTAATAACGATACAAAATTACTTGATGTAATAGCATTGGTTTGTTAGGTCTTTCCATAAAGTGTAAGTGGAAAATGACCACTTTATTTTTATTTATTTCATTTTCTTTATAGCCACCAATGTCTACAACATAATCATGTGGGTAGTAATACTAGTACATTGTACTAGGTACTTATTACAAGTACTAATAATCGAGTAGTAGTTAATGGTGTCACAGGGTTTTCAAAATTTAAATTCCTAATAGTAGGTTTATCACAATACACATCACTACCAGGGTAGTAAAATGTCACTGGTGAAACATAGGAGTATACCATATTTCCTTATGTTCTCCTTCTGGAAAATACAGGCGTGAGGTCACGGTTAAGCACTCACAAAGAAATAAGCACTTTTAGATTTTTTACTAGTCTACTTGGCTCACGAGCTTGAGCTATCGCTTTTGATATGGATAATGGATATGAATAATGATATGGATTCATGGATAATGAAAACGACAAATTAAAATGAACATTGAAGAATAGCAATGTTTAAATGGGGTGCAACTGTCTTAATTCTATGTGCGATCAGTGGCACATTTAAAATGAGCTCAAAGTCCCATTATGTATTCTAATATTTTTTCAAAATGTAGCTTCACTTTAAAACTTACTAGGTAAAATTTATAAAACTGAAAGGTAACCTAACTTTACGCGATTTTTATACAAGTTGTGCTTATATACATACATATGTATCTTGCCGCCAGGCCCCTTACGCGGTAGACAGAGAGCACGGAGTGCTATGCCCTTTCTCATTTTTACGCCAATACTCTCTCATACTAAGTATCTTCCATATGTCAGAATTATGAATTATTGTTATTATTTCTATAATTCCTTATGTCACAATTAGTGTGGCTGTCATTATTTTTAAACAGGATAATTTTTATTTTTAGCTACTTCAATTCTTAGTACCAATCATATTATATTGATTAATAAATATAGAACGTAAATCCATTACTGGCTGTGGCTAATCTGTGGATTTTAAAAATAAAATAAAGTAAAATATTGAAGATATTATATTGTCTATAACAAAATAAACAAAGTCTATAACAAAGTAATCAAGACAAAATATATAATACATGTATCCAATTTTTTATAACATTTATTGTTCAACAAATTATGATAGTGGAGGATTCAACATATTAATTTTCATTCCAAAATAAATCATACTATTTTCATTTTATTAACTACATAACGAATTTAACTTAAATTATCACAATTTCTCTTTAAAAGACAAAAATGTTGAGACATTGGTAAACATTAGACATATGTATAAGCCAGTTTGACCCAAGTTTGTTTTTTTGTCACTTTCCATCACGACCTCACTGCAATCGCTGAGAGCTCATGAAAAAGTCCCTGTATAGGACTGAAACTAGTTAGGCCACCTCAAAAAAACAAATGTGAGTTAAGATGGCTTACATATTATAACACGTAAGACACACAAAATATTATATGTTATGTTTAAATTTAGTGTTAAACTAAATGACCACCTGCATGTCCTCGCAAGCATCACAAATAAGATATATGTGAGTTTCACAGGGAACATTGACTATTGTAAACTGTGGCTCTTTGCTGCAAGAAATGTTATGTTTTTCTACACTATCATGAATGGCCTTCTTCGCATGTGGCAAAGGTTTGTCTGATTTGATAGTAATTTTGCAGTTAGGACATGAGATTTCATTGTTGACAAATTCTAAATTAGTTTTCTGACATATGGGGCATATGACAGTGTCTTCTTGATGCATTGTGGACCAGTCGATGTCATGGTATGATTTTTCATATTCCTCCAACCACCTGCAAAATGCAGTATTTTTTACTATTAAATAATTTATGTGCACATTATTATATATTATTATAAAAGGATCTAAAGAAAAATCATTAGTAAAATTGGTGCAATCAATAAATATTTATAAACTTTTCATAAAAGTACATAATTAAAAGTTCACCTCCATATATGTATATGAGACTATGTTCAGTTGATCCCAATTATCACTATTTTTGTAGATAGCTCAATACTGATATTGTATTATGTAACTTATATTATTATAAAGCAACATTATACTACTTGCCAATTGAGTTCTTCTTGAATAAGTTCATTTTTAATTTCCTCCAGTATTTCACTTTCATCAACATCAAACAATGATGGATCTGAAAAATCATACAGATCCTTGTATATTTCTGTAAGAGTGTTCTGGATATCAGGTTTATTTGTGGCTTCTCTGAATCTGTTTATTAACATATCTCGACAATTTTGCACTTTACTCTTATAGTCCTGTAACCAATAAAGACAGTTTAATGTGTTGTTTGAAATCATAGTATGTGATATTTTGTTAAAAAAAACCTAATCATATTTAATGATCTAATAGTTTGCCGTAAACTTTATCTTATAATAAATGGCATAACCATATTGATAAAAGGTTGAAACTGACTAGACTTTATTTTAGGCAATATGGGAAGCTAAGCTCAGTGATCTCCAACCGCCATGTCCAGTATGTAGATTATGGTTGTATCCCCTCTGGGAGGGCTATGTTCAACAGTGGAGTGCAATAGGCTGTTGCTAATGCCATCAATCATAACATTAATTATACATATACTTGTTTCCTATATTTCATTATATACAGATTGTCTATTCAAGCCAGACTGATATTTGCTAATCTGTGGCAAAAGATTTCTTTTTGAATGTGATTTTATATATTTTCCTTGTGTTTCGACCATACAAATAACTTTACAGCAAAGTTGATAAAATATTAATACCTTCCGCAGCTTTTCCTTCAGCTCAACAGGAGAATGTTTATGTTTTAGCTTTAAATTTTTGTATGTTGGAGAATTTGCAGAAGCCATGGGTCTTATTTATCCGGTATGCGGTTAAAATTAATATTTGATTGTATTATTTAAAAATCTGGGGGTTTACGACAAATTCATATTTTTTCTCTAAATATATAGTATCAGAACCTTAAACGAATCAGAAAAAATAATATTTCAATAACACCCAATTATTATGAATAGAATAAATTAGTAATATACGCTGCAATCTCATTCCTATCAAAATTACAATGACACATGACATTAATTAACATTCATTGACATTACAGTTTTCTTAACAAATTCCTGTGATTTAAATTCCCTAAAAATTACTTTAAAAATAAGTGAAGAGAAAGTGAAGCTTTTTTGCTCTTATATATTGGCAATAAGTTTTCAAAACCAAAGTATGATAATAGGAATACGAAAGTTTTAATATAACTCATTATTTAGTTAAATATCATAAGAAATATTTGTATATAACTAAACAATTTTTAGCGAGCAATTTATACATTATGTTTTATTTATTATTTAATTCACCTTTGGTTAGAGTTCAGTAGACATATGAGTTACACGATAAATAATAGGTTAAAGTGTGGTAGTGTGTAAAGTGTAAATAGTCTTATATAAACATTGTCTAAATATTGTACTAACACAGCGTCAATAGTACGTTTATGTCCCACAATGAAATAAGAGGTAACACCATTACCCTACATCGGGCAAATCCATACATTGAGTCACTACTAGAAATGGCTACTATGGAATGTATGTTAGAAAAATGCAATAGGTCACGGCCCGGGGTTTCTGGCAGATAATAAACATAATTCATTTCGAAGTGGTCAACTATTGGCCTGAAAATTAATATTTTGTTTTAAGTTGTTGAAGCCTCATAGTTTATTTTGAAAAGGATTTGTATAGATCTCACCACTACAAAAAATGTTAATTAATATTTTGTGCTTTTCATACAAGTTTACAAAATAAAAGTAAAACAATTCCCAAAAAACGCATTTTTCTATGTATTGGAATTTTCTATTTAAAATGTAATTACTCAAGTGTAATTTTTAAATGTCTATTGTTGACAGTACAAAAAATATAATCAAAATGGTTTTCTTTATTACCAGTTGTCAAATTCTAGTCTAGTAACATCACAAGAAAAATGTCACATAGATGGAAAAAAACAATGTGAGTGATAAGTAAAAATATGGCTAAGTCTAAAAGTTAATGTATCTTAAAACTTATTTATTACTTATATTCCAACTGATCACTGTCATCTAGTGTCGATGAAATAAAACAATGACTCATGTAGAAAAACGACAAACTCGCCCAGGTAAAGAGACCATTCATTCTGGGCACTTCATGGTGTCGCATTTTGAAGCTGAAGAACAGGACGAATATGACGATTTGGCTGTCCCAATTCCTGATGAAGAGCAAAATGTTCCAAAGACGTCCGTCGTGGCGACGTACACAGTGCCAGGAGTGGCAGAAACATTCCCTCTCTCTGACAAAGAAGAAAGTAAACAACATCAACAACTTTCTATTGAGATATCTCTCACAAAATTATTTAAATGTATGACATTGGCATATAGGTAAGTGTCATCTTTTTTCTGTTCTTAGATTTATAGCAATATTGGAAAGGTTTAGAGTCAGACATTCAAGATATAAAATTAACTTTACTACTACATTTGACATTGCTATATCCTCTCTATGCAATAAATATTAATTATTATGCATAGAACATAGTATTTGTGGGTAAATGGTTTTCCCAGTAATGTAAAGCAATGCACACAATGTACACACAAGAATTATGTTTCAAACAGAAGTGAAACACCTAATTACATGCATTAATAAATTAAAGTAAATATTGTTTATATATAACATTTTGTTAATCTAATAACATGATATGAAAATAATTGTGTAGAGAAGGAAACATCTGTGTTGTAACTAGGTTTGGTGTATGATGATAAGATGGGGTCAGAGCCTGTACAAAAGACACAGGTCACTTGTGAGATAAGTCCCTCTGCAAATTGTTATTTATGAAACATATTGTAC
>DWEI01004245.1:0-11880 GCA_018245875.1 Mysoria ambigua | reverse complement strand
CACACCCTTCAAACCGGAACACAGCAGCGCTTAACGCTGCTGTTATAAGGCAGAAATAGGAGTGGCGGTGGTGCTGCCGGAGTCGAACCACAGAGGGTTCTACCACCAATAAATATTATTTCATCGTACCGTATTATATTGAAGTTTAATAGTACCGTGTTCAGATGAACTATATGCAGCGCTGATGAATTATTACTCTACGTCGGACGCTGCAATAGGGATCGTTACTGTTGACCTTGTATATAACAGCAACGACCTGCTTGCGCTGAACCGCATCGCCTTCGTAATCGCCTATATAATGTACCACGCCTATAATCCACGAAGAGACAGGCAGAGGATGTACTCCCACATTTTGCCAGCTTTTTTTATTATTGCACTAATCCACGTTATGTAAGCACTAGCATAGATCGTTACACACTATTTCAAATTCAAAATATAAAATTACAACATAGAAATTACGCTGCGTTAAAATCTTAAAGTTTAAAAATGTAACGTAACATCACGCTTGTAATCCCCGAATAGGTAGGCAGAGGAATGCAGAACACTCCCACGTTTCACCGATTACCTTTACGTCCCACTCTAAATTAGAAAATTTTGTAGTATTCGACACGGCAATCGAACCCGGATCCTCCAGATCGGCAATCGCAATCGCAACCAGCACGACCAACGAGGCAGTCAAAGTTTAAAAAAACGAATAACTGAATCTTGACCAAATTTCACATCAAACTATTCACAAATGGAAATAACGATTAATCCTATCGAAATATTATTATATGATTAGGAACACCTTTATAAGTTCTTGATTCTTATATAAATATAATATCAATGAAATTCAAAAAGCATAATATTATAATTTCATCTATACATTGTTTGCGAGTTATTATAATAATGATTTATTGACCTATGTGCGGTTATGAAAACATTAAGTCACCATCATGAAACATTTTCATTAATATCCCATTTATCAAGATACCTCTTTCAGCTCCAAAGGTTCCTAACAAATGTACGTATTGTTTATCATTAACAGCAAAACCATATCAGCTCTGAATATTGTATGTGTGTGCGTCAGGCATTAGTCCACGGTGGCTTGAGTTGGGTCGAGAGCTTGTACACGAATATTACCCGGCAACATTTTCATTAGTAAAAATACCTTTTGGTTTCGTTCAATTGTGAACTAATAGTGTTTGCCCTAATACATTACTACATTCTTTAATACAATTTCAGTGTTCGTGGAACAATAAATTGTGTACGTACATAAATAAAACTCCACAATCGTCTGATATTTTGAAAATACTAAACGTAAAAATAAAGAAAAAGTGAAAGAAAGCACTATTTAATTTAAATGTATTTGATGTTATTGAGCTATTTGAGTATAATTGACGGATAGCTGAAACAATTTCTGGAGTGACTGCGAAAATTATGAGACAATTTTTTCATTTAATGGTTACCAAAAATGATTGCTTTACATATAAATAGTGGTAGTACTAAGCAATTTCAAACACCTCATACGACAATTAGATAGAAAAATTAGCCACCGTCTAACAATATAAGTACCTTCACGCCTGTAATCCCCTAAGACGTAGGCAGAGGAATGTAGAATACTCCCTCGTTTCACCAGTTATATTTATGACTCACTATGGTATCGGTGGTGAGCCTATTGCCATACCCGGAGTACATATTATACTTCGAGCTACTACTAGAAAAACTAAATAAGAACAATTATGTAGTACACGACCCGGGAATCGGACTCAGGACCTCCCGTTCGGCAGTCCCGCTTGCAACCAACACGACAAACGGGGCAGAATAAATATTGTGTAAATAAAAAGAATATGGGACACACAAAAACTGTTTTTATAATGTGCAAAACATCACCATTAAAACTTGAATACCTTCCAAGTATAAAGTTTTTGCGGTCGAAATGCAATTACACTTGGAAATTTCACAAGGAAAATTACCGAAGCTGACCTTAAACTCGACTAAAAAGCTTTTTCTCATGGATTAACTGGTATAATCCATTAATAGCATATTTTACACAGTTTTGAGCAGATTACTTAAGATTTACACGTAACTGTACTCATCGATGTTAAAACAACTTGGTTTCCAAAATAAGTTCGTGACATCGGAACAACATTATCTACAGTATCTACTTAAATGTATTGTATTTTACTGTCAATGAAGTCAACGTGACATATTCTCTACAAGTACATAATAAGTTCATGATTGTCCAAAAAAACATTTTACTACAACATATAAATGAAAACAGAGATTTTGTCTCGTATATTCATCCGCTGGAGAAAAGCCATATTATAATATGATAATACTTCTACCAGAATCCGCAATGTTCCCGGTATCTTACATGTACACGATTATGTAAATAGCACGTGCCGACTTCTACTTCCTGTATAAGATATGTACATTCAATTTATCCTCTCGCGATGATAGCCCACCTGAGACTATTTCGATATACCTCACGACACGCGTGCGTAACGCGAGTATGCGATGAACCTGTCGACACGTCGCCCATTGCCGTTGTTCACCACTTTGCAATATTAAAACGAACTTCATCAAAAATATCAAAGTCGACAAGAGACCGCCACGCTCCGAATTTCGTTACTCGCAAATTTACAAAATATTAATTTTTAACGTTGTAAAATGTGAAAACTTCAAAAATTGAAATTCGACAGCGTAGATAGAACAGAATCTAAATTACAAATTAATCACGAAACTGTCAGTCCTCTTTCGTTTTTCGTTGAAAAGAAAACCTAATATTAAGTCACGGCTTCATCGAAAGTTTCATGGATTATTTTTTCATTGAAAACTGTTGGATCATCAACTAATCATCCTCTTCGGTGAAAGGGTTACAAAGTCATTTTACGGGAGGGTCTCTTTATGTAAAAGAGTTGCTGTTATTCAATTACCGTTTTGCTTTATCAGGGGCTTTTTTAGGGAAAGTACTCAAGAAGGCAAAGTTTCGGGGTGCTCCCTTATAGTGAAGTTTCATGTTACGCTTCACGCAAACATTAAAAGTTTAGAAGACTCGAAAAGTAATAGCATAAATTAATTCAAACACAAATGAGCAGAACTTTTCATTCCTAAATTAGAACACCTCGTGGACATTAATCATGTTAACTTTGAAAACAGTCATCGATAGATTCCAGACTATAAGTTTTGCTAGTATAAAGTATTATAATCATAAAGAGAGCCTTTTTACTTTTGATAAAAGCGTTATCCTATTTACTTTTGATAAAAGCGTTAGCATCCCTACAAAATAATTTGTTGATTAATGTCCAGTTTCCTTTAAGAACAGCGTACTTCGTATTCATCTAACAATCTAAATCCTTCGGAACTAGGGAGCCAATTAAACCAACGGATAAGGTTGTCGTGTCGATTTACCGCGCCACCTGTCGAGGCAACAAGTGCAATTGCTTCGTAGTAATTGCTTCATAGAAACCTAAAGTTCGACCACGGCTAAACACAGCCAAGTAATTAGCGCGGATAACTCCACGTGAAATTCCTTAAAGCTATTTACGAAACTTAATAAGCCATATGTTACGATGTATTTCAATGTTAAGTGTTCAATTTCACTGGTTGTTTATTATTACATATGGAAATGGCAGTCAATATTTAAAACAGATACAGAATACGTTGTTATCCATATGACATTGAAATGTTCCAAGTCTTATCTTTTTTTACTTTGCCGATAAGATTTAAACGAAATATAAATATTTCTGTCTGACCGCTAAACTCTTAAGGACGTTATTAAGCTGGCCAAAGAAAAAATAAGCCGATGAAGTGTTCTTATACATTAATTCATCATAAAATAAACTTAAGAACTAAGAAGATTTTTTACGCTCTGAGCACTTTTTAATGTTAAGTCTAAGAGATTACTATCTGTGGAGTGTCCTGCAAACTTTCCTATCTAGTTCGTTCGAGAGAATCTTTAAACTTTAGTATATCCCAGATCGTAAAATGGGTCAGTTGACTTGCAGGAATTATGTAAGCCTGTAAAAAGAGATGTAACAAGCATATTTTAAAATTTACATGCTTAAAGCAAGCTAAATATACGATATACCTAAAGTTCTTGTGTCAACAATCTGGATACAATACAGGGGGAGTGTAGGAAGGCTGATAACACATGTACCTGTATGTGTTTCGATACAAAAAATATCGGCTTGCAATATAATTATAATGTACAGTAAACCAAAAATATTGTCAACATTTCAACATATTATAATCACATTTTAGTTACATTTTTGGTATAATTTGTCTCGTGAAATATGATAAAATTTCAAATACGTTAAAATACATATACATGTATTTCTCAACTGCAGTGATAATAAATTAACGTTCACGTTCGCCACTTCTAGCGCAAAAACTTGCAGGATTTCAAAATATTGGGTTAATATTTTTGTGATATATAATACCTATATTGAGCGAGAACTTTAAATCATAGTTCACTTTAAAGGCAATCAGGCAATTGGGATTTGAATCTATTATTACATGCTAAGGTGCCACTGGTATGGCTTCTTATATAAGAGCCTTATTCGTGTGCGTGAGACATCGATCAATTGTATGTTATTTAACCGTATTCCCACATTAATAACATTTTAAGCAGAAGTATTAAGGCGAAGATCAATCAAAGTATATACCTCTTTGTTTGTATATGTGTTTCATGTATTGATGTCTGTTAAAATCTTATCTAATCTCACTAAGAATGTCACGAAGCGACACGTTGCAAACGGCACGGATGATTGCGATAGTTATACTTTCAGGTATTGAATTAGCCCCAGGTTCAGTGTATGGTTTACGCCACTAAGTAACTGTGTGGTTTACGCCACTACATAAATAATTTTGATTTTCAATTCTCTCTTCGCCTTTATAGAGCGATACGTACCTACATATCTCTAGCAAAATCAAGTCACAAACCTCGTAGCAAAATTATGCATTGGAATTCGTGCTACTTAGGAATGCAAACAGCACACAAATTGACATTGTCGATTTGAATTACCGATGCAATATTATTGAAGTATAATTTGCCTCTACAAAGTGTACTTTAAAATTGATTGCCACAGTTTACTGGCGCTTTAAAGAGACTTCGCTAGAAAATTTCACTATAAGACGAGAACTATTCCGAAGACTGTTTCTAAGATTACAAAAAATGTTGCATAATTAATCTGCCATCATCGTTACAACGTCAACGGGGACCGCTAAAGGACGTCGCTCGGCGGAGCTCATCTCCGTTGGCTGCAGTTTTTCTAGCCGTATAATAAATTTTATAACAAACTACACAAACTTCCCGCGAACTATAGATTAAACAGCTCGAAGAAGTTTCCTAATTAGATTATCGTGTACATATTAATTTCATACCATACTTCTTTATCAACTGTGCCGGTGACCAAAACCTTGAATGTAATACCGCTCAATAATCAAAAACCAAAAAAAGACAAAAATAGATAGTTTCATGTAAAGAAAAACTACGACCGACTTTATATTTGTTGAAGCAAGAACATTTCTGTATAGTACTATAATGTTGAGTTTCATTTATTAAAGTCGAGGAGGACAGTGTTGTCTTGAATTGGTCACATTCTTGTTTTTTTGCATCAAAGTCATCTTCAAACCCTAAATTAAAATATCAAATTTAATAAACGTAGAACAGAATCATATAACAGTAATATTAGCACGTAGAATATAATCCGCGATACTTGCATATCAGTTCCAATTTATGAAGGTAGGTTTTTACGGATTTATAAGGGAGAAATCCTATTAATATTAAAAACGGGAAAGTTTGTAAATATCGATGGATGTTTGTTGCTCTTTCACGTAAAAACTATTGAATGTATTTTAATGAAACTTTACTACAATATAGCTTATACGTCAGAATAATACTTAGGCTACAATTTATAAAGATATTATGTGCATTGTTCTAAATCATCAAATCAAAATATGCGGAGCTGTCGTCCGTGTTGCGCCCCTCACCCCTAGCTCGCCTGCTCATCTTTTTTTGCCTAGACATTTGATTTTTTTTCTTTTCTCTGTGGAGCAACATATAAGCTACTTTTTATCCTAGAATTACCACGAGGTCGGTATTTACGCGGGAAAAACTTTGTGATACACTAATTTAAACGCGGGCGAAGCTACGAGCACATCTAGTTCTACTACATAAATATGCTCTTGTGTCTATAAGATGGCAAGCAAAAACAGTTGAATAAATAAAACAAACAGAATTTGTAAAACATATTTATTCACGTGGATCCCAAAACTAGCTAAAGTTTTGGGTAGGCAGACGGGTCTAATCTTCATGAAATTACTCTTGTTTTAGAAACTTTTTACTAGTAGGTATATCGAAAGGTTCATTTACGTATTAAAAATATATATTTAGTTTAGAAACATATAGTTATCAATCATTGTTACGGTCTGATTGAGAGTAGATTATAAACAAAGTTTAGATTTATCGCAGAAGTTATGTGACACAGCTTACCGAATTGTGAATAGCGAAGCGCGTAGGTCATTTAAAATAACACTATGTATAATCATATTATATAATAGGACAACAACTACCTTTTTAAATTTCAACAACACTCCAATATGGAACCTCATTCGAGAAACAATGACATTGAAACCGTACAAAAAGAAAGTTGAGACAAAAATAGACTTTGATTTCTACGTCTAAATCGCCATCTAATTTTGGATAAATAACGTAAGCAAATGTCTATTTTGGTTTATCTCCAACGTTGATTAAACGAAGAAATTTTAATTCGGTATGATATATCGAAAAGTGCTCACTCAATACATTGTCCCAAGCAATAATTTTAATCTTTCTTCATGACGCCATAATATTTGTACATTCGCAAAGATAAATGTTACAAAGCAAATTATATTAAAGATAATAAAGATATATTAGGCGCAGGTATCTGTCCTTAAAGTGAAAATCGTGTATTTTCAAAGGTCGATTCAAAGAAAAATACAAGAACCTTTTTCCTTTTCATCCCGCTGCTATAAATATTTTATTGTTTCGATGTTACTAATAGATAATTCCATCTTTAGGCGTCGATTTCGGGTTTTTGTAAGATTTTGATACATTTTCTAAACGCATATAGGAGTTTGTAACAGGTTTATTTTTTACAATAAAGGAACCTTTTCTTGAAAGCTAATTTTAAATAATTATTAAATTGTTTACCTAATAAATCATAACTGCTTGTATTGTAGTATTACTGAATAATAATAGTTATTTCTTGTATTAGGCAGAAAAATTATTTTACCGCACCAACGTTAATAAATTATAACATTAATTTAATTATAATTTATTCTGGGCGAGAATTGAACCGAATCTGATCTTACTAAATCCTGGACCAACGGACCCGTCATCCCCGAATAGGTAGGTACAAGCGAACTCCAGCGTTTCACCGGCTACATTTACGTCTCAGTATGAAAAGGATGATGATTCTATGCCGTACATCGATCACTTATCAAACTCCGAGCCACTGTTAGAAAATCTAGTAAAGAAAAATCTAATTTGCCAGTCAGGAAGGACCTCTTGATCGGGAGTTGCGCTTGCAACCAACAAGACCAACAAGGAAGTCAACGGCAGTTAAACGACTAGTAAAAACATATAAAACAAAACGATAATAACAGTGAATAACGACCGGACATCAATTTTAACTTTGTTATGCCTATTTATTTGTTTCACTAGACATTGAGTAAATAAAACATATGATCAGTAAAAAATACTTATGAGCGGGTTATTTTTCATGTCAATTTCTTGGAAATTACCGAAAATAACAACGAAACAGAATACCAAACAAATTTCGATCGATCAAATACCAAACCGGTTCGTTATTGACTGCGATGTTTCTATTCAATATTTCCATTATATTAATTTTAAATGTAATATCATTGGCTATATTTCTATTCAATGTCACTGTAATATCAACTTGAAAATACATATAAACGCAACTTATATTTATAAAATACATATATATTTATAAATTAGTTATTCCGTGATTGAACTTGACTTCCTGGTGCAATTATCCGAATTTAGTTTCGTACACAACGTACCCGTAATATTATACTTATCCGAAAGAGTAAACGGAGAAGTGTAGTGTTCCCCCTCCCAAGCTTCACCTGTTACGTCGTACGGTGCATGAAATAGGGGGTGAACTTTATTATTGCTATTTAGATACCTTGGTACTGTAGGCCAATAATTCCATGAGTAGATCATTATTATAGTACCTACATTGTTTATTTGGCGTTTTTACATGTATTACTGGCTTTAATTTTCAAATTGTAAATAGCAATTGTTTATATAACCAAGTTATAATAAATAAGATGATATGAGATAGTCTTGGGTAAATTAAATACATTATCATTAGGGCATGTATACACGTAACAGATAAGTTTAGCCCACGGATATTAGTTTTGACGCCTACAATATTACGTTTATTCCGTTATGTATAACAAATAAATATAGAATACCGGGTCGGATACGAAACTATTTTCTGAACACAAAATAATCGGTATGCAAAGTACGGCACATTAAAACCACATGAAATATTGTAATGTCATTAAAATCGTAACAATAACTTGAAACATTCAGTTTTACACTGCATGTATCTAATGTATACAGTTTCATCAAAATGTAATTACTCTCTCACACATTTTATAACAACTATGAGGACATTTATTTAAAAGTAACGTTATGTAACACTCATAAACACAAACACAAATTTTATGAAAGATTTTGCGGTCAGTTAACAAGGTAAATAAATATAAGAAACACGTATTAAGCGAAATAGTTGTACGTAACTTTCAAACACAAACGTAACTTTGGGTTACTTTTTGAAATACGGAATGTTGTATAGCACATAACCCGGCTTAATCCTGAAGCGAGATTTAACAGCAAACAACTCGCATGAAAGGAATGTGCGCGCTAATATTTCAAAGTATTACCGTCGGACGCAAGTTACGCCTTTGTCATCCACATTGCACTATTCCATTTTTAAAAAGATTAAAACAAACCTTACTTTGCATTTTCATTTATGGAAATTTTAAAAGAACAATGAACTTGTCTTTACCTATATTTTAAGACGAAATTAATTCATTGTGATATCATAATAAAGCTGGTAGAAATAAAGGTTTTCTGACTTCTTTTTTCCATTTCTTTAATACGCTTATTATTTATCCGCGAAATAGTATGTACAATTGTGGTTAAGATTCGATAAGAAAAGTTACCGTTTTGACAGAAAACATTTTTTACCGATTACACTCGACATTACTTACTCGATATTATTTAATATGAATTTTCTAGTAGTAGTTCGGGGTCTGGAATAGTGTCCGATGCATGGTAATAGTCTCACCACTTATTCCATACAGGGACATAAACGTAACTCGTGAAACGTAGGAGTACCCTGCATTCTCCTGCTTACCTCGTCCGCGATTATCGTAAAGTAATATTAATCAATTCTCTGCGAACTATACAATGCCCGCGGAGGTATTTATAAACATATTGTAATAATATACGAATAATGGACTCAAAAGGGGTTTAATTAATTCCACGTGCTCAGCCTTACTAATTAAAATGAATCGCGTTAACGAAATAATCTGCTTTAACGAAATTCGTTCATATGATCACGTTTGGATTTAATTAAACAACATGTTTGATGTTCATAAATTGTATTTCTTGATAAGCCGAACAGGCGTGTGGAAAACTGTAGTGAGTGAATATTTACGACAAGAGATTCAAATATTCGCTACATAATGCACCTATGCCTGTAAAATATTTCTTTGCAAAATAGCGGATCAGCAAGCTCAAGTGGCAGGGGGCTGGTCACGTCTGTCGCATTACAGATAACCGCTAAAATAGACGTGTTCTAGAGTTGAGACTTCGTCTTGATAAGCGTTACGTAGGACGCACTTCGGCTAGGTAGAGTGATAATATACGCAAAGTGGCTGGCAGTGGATGGATCCAACGACCTGGACATCGAGCTCAGTGGTGTGCCATTCGAGAGGCCTATGTCCAGCAATATGACAGGAATAGCCTGTTAATGATGATGATGATGACATTTGGCTGCCGTAATGGACTAAAAGCTATAGTCAATGATCTCGACAGCCGAACCAAGGCCTGTACATTTAGTTATTCCAATATATACCTATATAACGAGTAGAAGTATTTTTGTTTTGTAACTAATTGGTACAATATTCTGTATAAAAGTGTGTTTAAAATACCATGATTTATATTTATGCTACACTTAACTGTGTATATTTCTCCTCTGCTAGGTAATAAAATTTAATTAATTTGAAGAACTTGAAGTTTCTCAAATACCGAGTAGTTGTTTTCTTTATTCTATAAAGGAATTTTTCTTTCGAACCTGTTCAGAATAAGAGTTAGATAATAAAATTAGAAACGAAAGTCATATCACGCCTGTAATCCCCGAAGAGGTAGGCAGAGGAGTGTAGAACATTCCCACGTTTCTCCAGTTACATTTACGTCCCACTGTGGATAAGGTGGTGGTGAGCCCATTGTCATACACCGAACACATGTACAGACTCCGAGCCACTACTTGAAAATCTAAATTAGATAAATCCAGTAGTGCTTGACCCGGAAATAAATCCCAAGACATTCCGATCGGTAGTCGCACTTCCGACCAACACAACCAACTAGACAATCAAACTAAATTAGTTTATTTCGCGTTACGAAACGTGGGAGAGGCTACTACACTTCTCTGCCTAGATCATACGATGTACGTCCTTAAGTAACTAACAAGACTATATATAAAATAAACTTACATTATATATAAACAATATGCTCCATCGTTTAAGCATTACTATAAATAAATGATCAGGATAAAGTCTTAAAGATACTCGCTACGAGTTAAAGTGATTGCGAATGCAAAAATTCAGTGAAATATATGTATAAATTATTTTTTGCATTAATGTATTCGTAGGATATGTATTTGGGTGATATAATTATGCTTAGAAGTTTTATAAAACATCATACTCACATATTGATACGGGAGTCTGACGTCCGGCTAGTGATGTTAGGCGGATGGCGTGCCCACTGGAGCACGACATATGTGTGTCAGAGAAGAAGTACAACACATGTCCCCATAAGACGGGTCAACGTGGGCGGGCGCCGCTGGCTGGGTCTGCAGAAGTAGTTCAAGTCCCTGTGTTCCAGTCATCAAAGGCGGTAGAAGGCACACCGTGGGGTTTTAGTCGATTCGAGTTAGGTATAACCATCTGTGCCTCCCCGTGGTGCAGTGGTATCGATGACGGATTTCCCCACGTTAAAAAAATCATACTTACATTTTCCTCCATTAATTGTGTTAACAAGAGCGTGATGTTGGTCATGGGAGTGGTGAAAGTAAGGGTTTTTTCCAAAGGAATTTCTATTCTTAACCTGATAACGGAAGAGATCGTTAAGCTGTTGCCATCGGAAACGTGTGTAATAGGCGTAACATAATTTAACCCATTTACGATATACCCGAGACCCTTTAAAACTCCATTTGTGCTATCACAAGAAGAAAAAGACATAAGGGACCGAGCAATAATAATATAGTCGGTACTTTGTTCGGTTTTATCTTTTATTTTATGAAATTTGTAAGGGATATTACATTTCTTCCCGACGCCGCTTAGTCTGGTGTAAAGAGTGTGATTGTGTGTAGTTTATTATAAGAAAGTAACTAGATGAAATTAAGTATCGAACATGATACTTGAGTAAATAGGAGTAGTATATCCAGCAGTGGACCTAACTGATTTATGAACATAAAATACTCGTAATAATTGGTGCTACTTGATTTTAAGACAATTCTTCTTCTTCGCGTGTCGACTCTGGCAGACTATACTGTTGAGGACCAAAACTCGGCCAATAAGACAGCCTCGTCA
>DWEI01004244.1:0-11880 GCA_018245875.1 Mysoria ambigua | reverse complement strand
CTTGGTGTACAGTGGTGTCAATTTTTAAGCATAAAACAGATTCAAATTAAAAGATTTAGTTTGTAAACGTTAGAAACCGAACTTGGTGTACAGTGGTGTCAATTTTTAAGCATAAAACAGATTCAAATTAAAAGATTTAGTTTGTAAACGTTAGAAACTTATCATCATCATCAGCCTATTTCCGTTCACTGCTGGACATAAGCCTCTCCAATAGCACTGAGCTTGATCTTAAATCCTTTGCATCTAACTGCTGCCAGGCACTTACTCCACCTAGCCGGAGAGCGTCCTACACTACTTTTGCGAAGCTGTAGTCTCCACTCTAGAAAATGTCTGCCCCAACGGTCTGTCCTGCGACAGATGTAACCAGTCCACTGCCAATTCGACTTGCTGATTCATTAGACGATGTCGATAACATTAGTTCTCTGTCGGATCCCCTCGTTTCGGATTCGATCCTTCAGTGACACTCCGAGCATAGAGGGCTATGCTGCTCGCTGAGCTCGCTGAGCGAACATAAATTGGTGGACCAGGAAGACTTATCACTTTGTGTAAATTTATATATAGTTTTAAGCCTTTTTAACGATCGAATCAATCATATTGTGGTCGTGCATTTCACATATATTTTCCACAGTTTTTATCTGAATGACATTTACGTGCAACCTAGAAAATATAGGGTTGCTTTTTATTGCCTTATAAAAAAATAATATATTGAAACATTAGATTACTGTGACCTCTCTTTTATACACATATTAGAAAAATAATATTGACATATTTTTGACATAACAAACAGGTGTTCGTCAAATTTTTGAAGTCTTAACTAGATACTTGTCATGGCTGTCATAATAACGAACAATGTCGTTGTTTACTAGTGCGATGTGTTCATGACGAAAATTATATAATTGAATGCTTCTAAACCTTTAATATGTCGTCAAAGCTACCTAAAGCGACCTTAAATTTAAAACAGGTACAGGAGCGTAAATAATTACTCTTTTAGGAATTTCAATTCCCTTACGTTAGTGTTTAATTCTTCTAGATTGCATTTTTTTGTTCCGGTTAATGAACACTTGAATTAACCATTGATTTTGATTTTACCGTTATTCTTTGTATAAATTTTAGTTCCTACTACGACAAGAAGTGTTGAAATTATACAGGGATATTTTCCGCACTTTACGAAAGGTGCCCAACGAGACCACACGAGCCGAGCTAAAGGACTGGGCTCGGGCTGACTTCAAAAATAACAAACACCATACGGACGAAACTACAATTAAATCGATGTTGTATTACGGAAGAAAATCCCTCAACGATCTGAAAAGATCGCTGGCATTGAGTGACAGCTAGTGTCTGACTCTGGCATTAGTTCCAGAAGTGAACAGATATCAAAATGTTAGTGTTAGTTTTTAATTCTCATCCAATGTTCACTACGATAGTTAGATCTATTAGTAAAATTAAACAATTTTGTATCCGATTGCAAAAATAAGATTCTGATCTCGATACTTTTATAGAAAAATATGTGATATACATCTGCCTACTATAATGTATTTGTCCAATGCTCGGCTGCTAAGCTGAGACGGGTAGGTTCAATCCTCACTCGGTACATATAATTGTGTTTGTGCAGGGTCTGATCCTTTGGAAAGTTAGAAATCAGGTGGATGTGTGTTAATAGAGTGAAGATTACATTAATAAAAATATTTTACTATAATTGGAGGCAACATTATAACTGAGTGAGTGCAATTTAAGTATATTTGTATATCTATTAAATAAGTGTTAGTTATTGTGACTGGGTTTTTCTTATAACCTTACCATATTCTGCTTTTCCAATAATAATCCATATTGACAAAGCTATGCCACTGCCCAAAGTTGCATAAGGTGAGATTGCATAAAATATTTAAGATTAGATAGATTTGTTTTCCCAATAATCTCATACCAGTAAAATTAATTGTCCATAAAATGTCTTTGATTTTATAGGTAACTTTTATACAAACGATTAGGTGTTTTTTTACATTTAAACCCAGTCAATCTTTAAAAAAAACGCATATTAATAACATTTTTTTACAGTGATAACTGAATTAAGTACCTCATTTCTGATTTAAAATTTATTACTTTGTTCTTGTATAACACCTCAAACTGAGGCATACAATGTTCTCGAGGACTATTGCCATTCTCTCCCAGTCCACTCTGGGTGATGGCGTGTGCATATTTTATCAATGTACAAATTAAATATGGAGCATAAATATTATCAAACCACAATACTTTGCGGATTCACTTCAGACAGTTGCAAAATAAAACAAAATGAGTATGAACTAGGAGTTTATTTAATGTCACCTCTACATATTGTTTAATTATACACTGAAATACTGAAGTTATTAGTTTGGAAGTAATTATTAAGTTTAAAACTATTATTTTAATAACTTGCAGTTGTAAAAGTTGACTATTTCATGGTATATGTCATAGTAATATGTCATCTAACACACACATGTATAACATGCACCACAACACTGATAATGAAGATAAATGTGTACATAAACATAAATGCAAATAACATGTGCAATTCCTGAAGAGGTAGGCAGAGTAGATTAATACACTCAGAATGTAGTAACCATTACATATACATATTAGCTTTTTGTAGTCAGGGAAAAATGATATAGTTGTCAGCAGACGAGTTTATAATAATCCACTTTGAGACCGATCAAGACTTGCAGTAATTCACTGATTCTAGTAACATTATGAAATTCCTATGTCTATAACATTAAATATAAAACATAACAAAGACGGTAAAAAGTTTCGATACTCTCACTTCTACCGCGACTATAATAAATTAATCACCTACATAAACTGCTTTATAAAATAAGTACAACAATATTGGCCCTGTGAGCCCGGTGCCCACGATAATTGTGAATACAGTAAAGAACGTCACAAAGTCACCATTCTTATTCAAACACTTTGCTATCACTTGAATAAGATTTCTCGCTATGTGGTGACCGTCTGTTTTGTAACACGGAAGGACATTCAGAAAACCTATACCCAAAGAAAATATAAAAATGTATCTCAGTAGTTTTTCAAACTGTGTGGGCGAGAAAAATGACCATAGACCATTTCTGGGGAAATATTGATCGATGAATACAGTTTTGTGTACGTCATATGGCTGCCCTAAGTATAGCACTGCATTGTTGTCTTTCCTTTCAATGATCACTAGATATGTGTGATTATTTAGTGATGGTTTCAAACAGTGCATGCTCCTCGGACAAGCATAGCCAGCCCCTTCAGTACACTTCACCAATTTATTCTTTACCATATCTCTGGGTCTTAAGCAGGAATATTGTCCTGGCAACACTGAATCAACGACCCCTTTTGGCTCCATGTATTCAAAGCAGAAACTATAGAAATCGTCCTTCCTGCAGCATTCAACTACATCATTTTCTTTTATGGTCTCCATCATTATTTCATCATTTTGAGCAACAAATTCAGCACTAGTACATATACCAAAACGATCATGAGCCACATGCAGGCAGTAAGACCAGTCATTGGCATTTTTTATATCACAACCATTAATGTTAACAATAATGTCACCCTTTTCCAATCCCCTGACATCTTTTAAAGGGGAGTCGTCAGTGAAACCTGTTACACGCACACCAATATCTGTTTGATAAGCAATGCTGAACAGGATAGGAGCAGCAAAAAATAGTAGCAAGGCTATAAAAGCCATTGCAACATTGTGCCAAACTCCCGCACAATATATTTTCAACCGTTTTGTTACAGCAAGACTGTTGAGATGTTCTGTGTTTAGATGCACATATGCTATAGGTATAATGGTAAAGACGTAAATACCCATTGAGATGACTTGTACATCCTCCTGAGCTGCAGCCAGTGCATGGCCTAGTTCATGGAAAATACTGCTTGAAGCTATAGCAAGGAAGTAGACCCAGAAGTCCGCGGTAGGGATGTTGACTCCCGGAAGCATAGCTTTTACTTCTGGAACACCGTTTAGTTCTATTGTTTCATAGAAATGTTCAAATATAAAAGAAGCTAAGGTCCATATTGAAAATGGCAGGAACAATCCAATAGTAAACATGTAACCAAAGTTAAACCATTTTTTCAAAATCCGGGTAAGGTTCTTGCTCCATCTATATATGCATCTATTGAATGCAGTAGTAGTCCACGAAAAATTCAGAATACCAACTCTGAATCCGGTTCCGTCCAAAAATGCATAGTACGGGTAGTGCATACAACTCTGTAAGCAATTTACGGCAAATAAGTGAAAATTGATTAAAAACATCAAAACAACGTTTACGCTAAGTGCAATTAGATCTTACTTTGAAAAACGCGTCAAAAAACCATATCACAACGTAGAATGTAAGTACAAACGTACAGAGAACAGTAAAAGACATTGTTTAATTTTATAAGGGCTTTGTTATCACAATTTCCTTAAACATTTCTATATATCTACATATTAGAACCGGCATTCATTCAATCGATCGATTTTGCAAATATTTCTGTCACTTTGACTTTTGTTGCACCATCCATAAACTATATTTCTAGAATTTGTTTTTATTCAAAATGTACTATCTATAAAATATCAAGCATGCATGTTTTCCTTTTGACAAAAATTATTTATATTAACAAGCTATCAAGTATCAAAATTTCAGTCAAGAATGATTCTAAAGTTGAATACATTTTTAGAGATATACTTTTATCAATTTCGTTAAATCTAAGTACTTATATCAGAAAATTAAAAGAAGATGACAGTTGAAAAAAAGCGAGCACAGTTTTTACATATAGCAACATAAATGACACTAATATGTCAAAAGTGCAATTGTCAAAGACTTGGAGAATATAAGGCAAACGAATTCTGTGTGGTGTGAATCAAAATATTGAATTGTGGCATTTTATCATGTGAGTGATGAGTTGTACCGAAAATGAGAGTGGACCTTTTGTTGTATTCTTCTTACCAGCGGTCGTCGGCTGTCTGACTATCCTCCTGGCGAGGCGCTGGGCTAGTTCCCAAGTCAGCAACACATCATCCACAGCCGTCTCTAGGCGGCGAAAAATTATCAAAGATCCGCTTATAAAGCGACCTTTGCCAACGATTCCGTGTAAAATGGTTGCGCCGGGTTCGAAAAAGTCTTCAGGGGTCACCAAAAAGGTCAGATACAGTATAGTCTGATCACATTTATTGAGATCGATACATAAAATTGACCTTGAAATTGTGGCCTATTACATCTATTATGATCTATATTATATAAACATAATTGTAGGGTAAAATGGTCTATATATGTCTGATAAAAATCAAAGTAAGCTTGAACCCTATCATATTTTAATTTCAAATTATGGAAACTACCTACAGATATTTTCATCTATCTGCAGTTGTTTACTACTAGATTTTAATGAAAATAAAAGTGTAACTTTACTAAACTTAGTTTAATATCCACTATAAGTATTATATGTAAACATTGTGCCAAGACTCACAGCTTCAGGTAACTTTAGCGGAGATATCAAGCTGTTTAATATAATAGGTATATTAACACACTTATTACCATTAGCATGTGGACTCTGCTAGACGAGGTAATAAGCATTAAATGAAACTCAATCCTGTGATAAACATCCCTTATTATTATTGTTATTATAATTTAGACACTAGCTTCTAACATAAACAATATGTGTGTGGAAATAAAAAGCTGTGGCTGTATGTAGGAAGCTGTTAGTGCTTAAAACACTGTTAATGGTAGGTTTCTTTAATTACAGGGAATATTTAAATAAACTTGCCAATAATTTGCATAAAGGAATTGCCAGTTTGCAATATCTATAGTAGATTTTATTATTTTCATTGAATGTTATAAGTTAAAATCAGTCTGCCTTGATTATTTCTAATATATATGAATTGTTTATGTGTATGTATGTATGTACATACATATTATTTAAGTGTCAATTTTATAACCTTGTAATGTTAATAATTGTTTTTTTTTATTACAGGGATCAACACCCATATGCGAGGATGATGCACCGGCCGGAAAACGAACCACCCGTTCACGGTTACCATCAACACCATCTAACATCACTAGCAACGGCAAACCAGATATTCCACAGCCCCCAAAACACATACCGTTCCCGTACATCCCTCAAGACGATGAGATGCTGTTTGAGGCGATGTCGCTGATGTTCACATTAGTGGCCACAGCGTTGCAGTTTCTCAATCTGTACAGGACGGCATGGTGGCTCCCATACTCATTGGATAACCAGACAATGGTAAGGGAAAATATATTTTAAAATTTAAATGGCTAAAAAACTTTTTCTGAAGTTTTACGGTAGTGTCATGTCAATGATTTCAAAGTGACATTGGATTATTGCTAGCTTGAAGCAAAATATTAGTTTATCAATTTTAGTAACCAGACTGCTGATAATCTAAAATTTTTGATTTTTCCTGGTTGTTTCTCATAGTATATGTAATGTGGATTAAATTCAATGTATGTTTACAGCCTAATTCTCAGATCAAATCAAATCTTGTGTTTGTTCTTTTTCAGCATTTCTACCTAATAGATCATCATTTGGTGGCGTTCATAGTGACCATGCTGAGTCGAAGATTCCTTTTTAGTTTAAGTTTGGCTGTTCTGAGACTATTTGTTGCACCAAAAGCCATGCCATATGCAAAAATAGCTTCAAGGTTTGTTATTTACTTAGTATACATAATTTTTTTAATATGGATACAATAGTGGAACATAAATGTAACTGGTAAAATGTGGGAGCCTGCTATACTCCTCTGTCTAACACTATCAGAATTACAGGCATAATGTTACATTATATGTTCTGTGTAGTAGTACAGATGATATATTAGTGCAGTATTCCTTTTACATATGTACGTATTCCTTTGAAATATATTAAAAATTTAAGCATTTTCATATTTACAATACTGTGTTCTATGTAGTTTCACAAGAGAATATTTCCAAAGTGATGGTGCTTCCTTTACATTAAATGTTATAGTACTTTTTAAGCACAATTAATTATGAGTTTTTAAATGAAAAAATAAAAAAAATATGCAAAGTATAAAAAAAAAAATATCTATAAAGCTACTGCTTATACTCTCTTTTGATTTACATGTTCTTTGTAAAGATTATTACATTTTGTAAGTCTAATTATGTGAGCAGTTTTTAACAGGTAACTTCATGCCTGTAATCCCCAAAGAGGTAGGCAGAGGAATGCAGAATACTCCAACATTTCACCAGTTATGTTTACGTCCCACTATGTAATAGGTGTTGAGCCTATTGCCATGGATTGCCACATATTAAAACTCCAAAGCACTACCAGAATTCTGATTAAATTTTCTAGCCGAAAATTTTCAAATTAGAATATTTTGTAGTGTTCAACCCGGGAATCAAACCCAGGACCTCCCAATCGGCAGTCACACTTGCAACCAGCATGAGCAACAAGGCAGTCAGTTTTTAAAAGGATGATATATATAGATAAAAGTGTGTTTAACATTTATCATTGCAACAGACCATGGAAAAATAAAATTTATTCATCTATCAATGAAATGGTCCTTGATTAATATAGTCTTTTTCAGGATGTTCATCCTCGGTGTGTTGTATGGAGCCATGGGCTACTGCGGATTTTTCTTACTGCTCAAATATTCCTTCATGAAGATATTCTTCCTGTGCTATCCGTAAGTACACACAAAATATTATTGCTGTTGTCTTTGTACTATGTTTTAAGGTGAGAAATCTCACAGTATATATTTACTGTGGTATAGTATTAAAGTATTAGGTACTAATGTTATTGTCATAAAAATGTACCAGATTTATTATGACATTCTGAGTTAACATTTACCTTGATTTGAGGCAATCTTTACACACATGTAAAAGTTACCTATAAATGTCTACATCTAAAATACCAGTTTTCAAATTGGTTTGCTCAATTTCTATTGCCTATTAATAAGACTGAAAAATTAAACTTAATTCATGGTTATTGTTACATTTTGATTATAAAGTATTTGAATTTGATTTTTACTATTATAAAATTGATAATTAAAGTTATCAATTTTAGGCATAACTGAATAATAAATAAGATTATTCATTCTTACAACTTTGATGTGGGCTGTATCATTTAACCTATCATTAGCCAATTAATTTGTAATTACTGCTAAACAGTACTCTAAACATGAACTAGCAAACTAGTTATTAATTTTTTGTTTCTTTGATTATATCTGTGAAAAAGGCTAAGTCGCTTTAATTGGTCCATCCGCATTTTGTTTTCCAGTTCGGTGATTTATGTGCTCCTGTTTGGGTTCAAATCTGGACCTTTTCTGGAGTTGGGTCATACAGAAGCACCCATGCATAGTTGTTCACACGAGCCGAGTCAAGTGCGAGCAGAGGTGGAGATGATGAGGCTGGACTTCAACGCGCGAGTCAAGAAAATCCTGTTCAATTCTATAATTGGAGCATACTACAGCAGCTTTGTACCGTGCTGTTTTGCACAGGTTAATTATAATTACTATAGAAAAAACGTTAATTTGGAATAGGGAGAGTTCAAGTATTATGAAACACAACTTGTGTTTTATTGCTGCTTAGGAATCTCTTGTTCATTTATTATAACCGCAAACAAAGTTATTTTAAGGACTTGCTGGTACTTTACTTAATTGTGACTTTTAGGAAAAATAATCTATGGGCGTTACCTACAAGACAGTACAATCGTACGCCCCGCTACATGGGGGGAATGGGCACGTATTGAGACTCCAAGTAACCACTAGAAAATTTAAGTTACTAAAATTAAAACCCAGGACATCTCAATAACCAGTCTCACTTACAAACAGTTCAACGGCAAAGAATTAAAAATAAAAAAATAAGATATAAAATAAGACCATATATTATTTACCTAAGTACTTAAGTACCCAATATAGTTGTGAACAAAAAATATTTATAAATTATTAATTACAACACAATACGAGCACAATAATGTTTACAAACAAGAAACATTTTCATTTTTCATGACCATTATAATAACTTACCGAGCTGTTTCCTTGTTACAGAACTTTGTCTACTATGAGGTGTTGGCAGCGGCACAACAAATCTGTCTGGTGTGGGGTGCGCTGTGCGGCCGCTACACGGCACACCTGTTGCCGGCCAGTGTAGTGGATACCAGCCATCGGGCTGCCATCCACCTCGGAGTGTGGGCGCCGCTGCATCCTCCGGATCTTGCTGGTAAAATGCTAACCAACTGTGATGTGAAACTGTATTATGATGATTTTAATATGTATAAGAATAAAATAAGCCTTTACTGTATAAGAAATATATGTAAGCGGTATAATGGAATGATACGGTGCCTTCAATAACTACTTCAATTAGGCAACAAGTAATTAATCATTTTAAAATAACACATTGAAATATCTAGAACTAAAAAATCTAATATATGAGGTTACACCTTTGGGAAGCGATGGCTATACGGGTGTGTGACGCGGTGGGGTGTGTGACGCGGTGAGATGTGTGACGCGGTGGGGTGCGTTACGCGGTGGGGTATGTGACACGGCGAGGTGTGTGACGCGGTGCTTTATATATGCACAGACGCAGCCGAGACGGCGCCGTGGTCGGGCGCGCGCTGGTGGGGCGGCGGCGCGCGCGTGCGGCACGCGGGCCGCACGTACGTGGCGGCCGCGCCCGTCGTCGCCGCCGAGCCCAACGACGCGCACCACCTGCGCTTCTATGTGAGTAGTTTTGTTGCTACCTCGCGTAAGTTACTTTATGTTTACAAAACATATTTGTCAAGATCATTGGTCCAAAAATTAATACTGGACTTATTTCTACCACTATTGATCGAAACATAAATGAATCATTACATGTTGCTTGCCCATCTGTCTTGCTAGCGCTAATACTGTTGTTTTCGAGTACGAAAAATAAGTATAATTTCAAATAATACTTATTCCTTGTTTTACAGTCGGTGTTCGGAGACTCCTCGGGATTGCTATGTCTGCTACTCTGCCTGCAACTATCGTTAGTGCTCCTGCAAATATGTTTGCTGTTCAGCTCCATATCATGGAACAACTTCCTCGCCATAGTGATACTACTTTTCATAAATTACTACACCCTATTCAAGATGACCAGAGATTATTTTATCGCATGGAGAGTATACAAAGCGGAAAATTTACTATTTGATAAAAACTGAACGTAAACGGACATGAGAACAAGGCTATTAGTGAGGTTTATATTTCAAAGCTGAAGCGAATTAAAGTAAGTTTGGTTTAATTATATGACATTGCATATTCGACTCAAGAAGTTAATACGAGAATGGGATTATTTGATCTGAGCCATGATGTTAAGAATTTGGCAAATAATAAGACTTATCTCGTTACTTCCAGACTAGAAACAACAACACTGAGATTATATCAAGAAAAAAAATGTTTTATTTATACATTTTGTCGATTTTTTTAGGTACTGGATGGTTTTACTGAATACAGGTACCGAAGGAAATCGACTTAAACGAAATAAGATTTGAGTTTTTCCTGGAAATCTAAAAAGAATGTGCCTGTTCTTATATCAATATGCTTTGAATCAGATAATATTTCGATCACTTAACATTTAATAAATTTTCGTTTAAATATGTCCATGACAATCATATAATTGTACAACCGAATCTTTTTTTATCTGTCATAAGAATATAATAAAGGAAAAATGTTGTAAGAAATTGATCCCAAAAATATATAATTCGTGTTGATTGTACTTAATGTCTGTTTAGAATTTGAGCTCACTTTTACATAAGCGTTTTTGATGTTTCGAACAAAACTAACGTATTGTTAAAATTCCATTGTGAATATTAATTGTATAAGACTGATGTTGACTAAGGCATATTTGATTAGCACTTTCCGGTTATCCTTTCATGTTTTAGTGGTAAGCAAAACAATATGTCGTACTGTAATCACTGATCAGTTTGGTATGACAGTGTGTATAATGGTAACACTGAACAATTATATCATATACTTGCCTTAATTGATTTTTTTTAACCAGGCGATGGCTGTGTGTCAAGGTGTGTGATGATTTTATCCATCAATATTTATTTAGAATTTTTATTTTCAGTTTTTAATTTTCTACTATTTATTTCGTTATTCTACTCACTTGTTATATATAGCCAAGAATTATGTTACAGTTATTTATGCTATATTTTATCCAATATCAACGTTATCTTAGTGAGGTGATCGGTAGTAGCGGTTGCGCTGGACTTGGTGATGCATGCCGTTTTTAGATAGATATTTGACTGACGCACAGATCCAGTGGTTAGTGAACCTGACTGCATAAACAGGGGTCATGGGTTTGGAATAACTGCTTTATTCAAAATGAACATTATTCAAATCTAATCGCACTAAATAAAACTGAAATTTACAATTTTATTGTAAAATATTTTAATTACACTTAGACATACAATCTCACAACCACTTAATAAAGTAAAAGAAAGTAATTTGTACAATAAATACATCATATAATGCTTAAGAAATACTTTGGGCTGTCTTTGGATAAAAATTTTAATGAAACTTAATTACTATTCACAAACAATATTAGATAATCTTAGATTAGGAGAGGATGTTAGCTATAGGAAGGGATAGAGTATCTATATTTTTTGTAAGAGGCCTGTGTCAAAAGGCATATTAATTCAATTAATACGAAATTAATTGTTAGAGTGTAATCAGCCTAAGACCTTCTCCTTTTACGAGTACATTATGGTCTAATCGAAATAATAAAAGGATTGATAACATTGTTTTTTCCTTAGCCCCTGGGAAGCCCATTATTTCACTATGATCTACATTATAACTTGACCTATTTGTTTGTGATTTTTTTTTAGTTCGATACAAAATAGTTCTTGACTCTTAAGTGAAACATTATATATACGTAACTTCGCACCTGTAATCCCCAA
>DWEI01004243.1:0-11880 GCA_018245875.1 Mysoria ambigua | reverse complement strand
TTAATACTAAGTAAATACTCATCAAAAGTGAATGTTACAACAAAGTTACTTTGTACAGTCTAGACCTAAACTGTTGTAAATACTGTGTTGCCAGTAAACCGCGTGGGCACAAATCAGTTCCTAACTAAAGCTTGCGCGCCATGTCTCCTCGCTGCGGCTACCTACTCAGCGGTAAAGTCTCGGTGCTGGGTGTCGGTCAAGCAGTGTGAAGCGGGGAAACCGACGCTTCGGCTCGTCTATGTCCAATAAATCATCATTCATATTACGATTTCTATTTGTGTACTCAATTATAATTAGTGTAGTTAACAAAAATATTTAATGCAATAAAAATTTAAACATTTGTGCAATTTTAAAATTAACTATCCATTTAAGATCATTATGATGTTTTGTTACAAACACTAAAGTATTACAAATGTACTCTTTTATTTAAATAATTCTTTGGTAATAATGACGTACATATTTAAAAATCGAACAAGGATTCGAATTAAAACCGTATAGAATTGGAATTTGAAATACTTGAGAGTACATTAACTAACCACCTACTAGGGTGGATGGACAGTGACAGTAATATGAGTAGAGTTGTAGATCGAGTCGTCGGCTAGTGCGGAGGCGCGGGAGGTACCTGCGGGGCGGCGGCGGCGGCGGCGGCGGCCAGCCCGGCGGGCGCCGCGCGCGCCAGCGCCGCGCCCAGCTTGAGCGCGTACACGCCGGACAGCTTGCGCAGCGACTGCAGCCGCAGCCGCAGCTCGCCCAGCCTGCGCACACGCCACGTCACACACTACATAGCCACCTACCGCCCGTCAACGTGGAATTGTAATAAATATTTGCTGCATGTTATACGTAACGTAATACATTGTTTATCTTATCCTTTTCATTCATTTTACAAGTTACAAAAAAAAGTAAGTTCACTTCAATCGCATATCTATCCAAGATTAAAAAAGTTAATGAACTTGACATTGAAAACGTTCGAATTTCAAATTTCACGCAACCGCAAGCGCCGCGGATCCGGAACACTTTCGTTTTTAAATCAATAGTCTGTACCAATATTACTTTTTTAACGCGAGGCCTTCGACAGCTGTGATGAAAGGTGAAATTGCAAATTCAGTTTGATAGAATTAATAATTTACATAATATTATAGAGTATGTCTGGTTGATAATTAAATTTATAATAAGAAGTTTCACAAAAAAAGTATCGAATCGAACTTAAACTTGATGTAAGTTTAAACTTAATTAAAAGCAAACTATTTCCGATCAATAATTGGCAGAATTTAACGGACACTTTCTATAAGGCGCGCGGCGGGCGTGGGCAAGAGGGTGCACTGACCGCCTGCAGACGTCCTGCGCGTCGGCGCCCTGCAGCA
Source organism: Mysoria ambigua (assembly GCA_018245875.1). Taxonomy (NCBI): domain Eukaryota; kingdom Metazoa; phylum Arthropoda; class Insecta; order Lepidoptera; family Hesperiidae; genus Mysoria; species Mysoria ambigua. Next base: position 10,519 of record DWEI01004243.1, on the reverse strand, counting down.
GCTGCGCGGCGTCGCGCAGCGCCAGCACGCGCGGCTCGGCGCGGCTCAGCTCGTCGCGCAGCTCCGAGAACTTGCGGAAGTCGCGGCGCAGCTCGGCGGGCGGCCGGCGCAGGCTGAGCGGCTCGCGCGCGCGCACCGTGCGCTCCGCCGCCTCCAGCTGCGCCACCAGCTCCACCACTGCCGCGCGGTCGCGCCGGACGTCGTTAGTCGCATTCATTTAAACAAAGCGTGCACGTACATCGGGGTTGGAAAAATATAATGAATTAAATTAACGAGGCTTTATTATATCTCCAATGTGATTTATGTAGAAAATCGTTTATCGTTTAATCTTTCATGTCAACCATTTTATAGTATTTACATTAATACCACCTGTTATGGGTATTTTCATTCATTCAGTATAAATCTTGTTTTCGTATTGAAAGAAAACATGTGTTCGTGGAATTAAATAAACAGCTGAATAAATAACTTTTATTATTATTATAACACGCATGAACGTAAAAAAGAACTCATCCTCGAAGGGTATACATATAACTAGCGGAGCTGGTGTCGGGCGGTGCACTCACCGATGTCGTGGAACTCGCGGTTGTGCACGAGCGCGCGCTGCAGGCGGCCCTGCCACGCGGCGGCGCGCGCGCACGCCGCGTCCCAGCGCGCGTTGGCGGCCGCGAGCCGCTCGCGCGCGCGCGCCGCCGCCGCCGCCGAGCGCGCGTGCCGCGCCACGTGCGCGCCCACCACGTTCAGCGACACCACCAGCGCCTTGTGCGAGTCCAGGTCCAGCAGGAACTCGCGGTGGTCCTGCGCGACCACACGCATGTCACACCTCGCATTGACCTGCTTCCACGACGGAACGAGCGAGCTCCGCCGTCTGCGAGGACACGACTTGTGCTCCATAGGTCCGCGTAACCAGCGACAGACGCTCGCATACCTGTATGGCGTCTTCGAGCGCGTCGTACTGCTCCGGCGGGCCGGTCCTGGCCTCGTCCGTGGCCTCGGCGAACTGCAGCCACTGCTCCAGCCGCCACAGGTCGTTGTCCAGCTGCTTCCAGTTGCGCTCCGAGCACAGCGGGCACGTCACGCGGCCCGCCTCGCTGCACACCACGCCCACATTCAACACGTGTACACTACAACAGCTATCGCGACAAGCTCGTACTCTAAAATAACCGCACGGCGCCGGCCAGGGCGCCGGCCAATCTACTTAATCTTGGCTTGGCTTTGCGTAACACTGCTAATCTATAACAGCAACAATATTATACGGTACTTTAAAATTGGCTTCATCGTCACATGGCCGTCGATGGAAATGTAATTGTAATTTAGATATAATTTATTCGATTCAATATAGTATTATACTATTGTATAATATTGTATGTTCTGAACTATTAAGCACAAAATAACACGACTAAAGTCATGAAGCAATTAATTGGAAAGAAACAATTTCAAAATCAATGTGCCCCCGACAACATCAGCAACGTCCCCGTAATAATCAAATTCCTCTGAATAATTTATGTAGATAATAATAGTATTGTGCATTTCATAAGAATATTAGTGAAATATAACAAAAGTAACTTATGCAAACGTAACCACAAGTTTTTTGTTATTAAATTCTTACAATATTCAATATTTCTATTAAATTCATTGTTGTTATTTCAATACACTTATTTTTTTATAATATTCTGATGAAGTATACAGATACGAAAAATAAATAAAATAATCATAAAATAGAAACTGTATAAATAAAATGCAGATATTTATAGGAGGTAAATTATTAATTATAATATAATAAAAGTGCAGTAAAATTGCATTAGGATAAATTTTTAGTATTTTAATAATAACTCTACATACAAGACTACACATCATGCACTGCCAGTACCTGCTACAAATATCCAAGCATTGTATTAAATAAACTTTTCTTTGTACCATCTGTCAAATCACAGCTATCAAGATTACTGCAAGTGAAGTCTAAGTCTCCTCAGCTAAAGAATTAATTTCATATCATTCTAATAACTAATTAATCATATCCAAGTAACATAACTGTTATGGCAACATTAATTCGTCCTCCTTTTTATCATAGAACAATCTTTTTTAAATGTATAAAACAACACAATAATGCGGTTTACAATGATTGTAAACGAAAAGGAAAAAAAGCAGTGTTCGAAGTTTAAAATAAAACATACATAAAAAGTGCTCAAACGCCTACGGTTCCCAAACTTTACTACATAATATCAGCAGTGCACGTGCGAATGTGATAGAACATGCACGAGCAATAGATAGAGAGAGTAATCGAGATTGGATTAACTTAGAAGTGCAAAACAACAACATTGGCATATGGTACAAAAACTTGTTTATTACACAACATAACGTCGACTACGGTGTTATTCAATTGTATTGTTTGTACATATGTATTGTTTATTATGAAGCGATACTCACTGTTCGCACGTGAGAGCGTACGAGGCCGAGTGGGGTAACCTAGGGAAGGAAAACGCAACGGTTTAATACGGCATGCCTGGTTAACTAAAGCTTGTTAAACACTGCTTTAACTGTTTTTCAAAGCTCCTCTATAGTCCGGTCTTTCTCGAACCCTAAATAATTTTACGGACGAAAAACTTATGACGCGTTGAATTAACGATTTGTAACTTGAAATTTTTTAAAACTAATGTATCTATAATTCTTTACCTACATTATACAAATATAGGTAGTATTATCATATATTTGAAAATAATTTATAAATAGATTGAAGTAGTTATGAATTATTAATAATATTCCATCATTGCAATAACTAAGGGATACTACTATCAAAATCACTCAATCTCATAAATATAAGTTGACTATCTACATGACTACAGCGAACAGTGATTTCTAAACAACGTGTTAACAGAACCCATATAACATATATTATATGTACCTTTATATCCATATATACAAACAGATATATATGTATATCCCGAAATAGTCAAATACTAAAAATCTCAATTACCATTGGGCTCTAGTATTGTAAATCATAAAATTGCTAAAACATCGATACTGTTAATATTTAGTAACGGTCGTGTTTCGATTGTGCCATTGGGACAGTGGTTCTCAAAGTTTGCGCAACATTTCAATATAAAGCCCCCACCACCAGATGCAAAAGTGCCAGTGCCACTACATAAAGAAACAACGATTAAATTATTGTTAAGAAAAAAAAAACAAATTCATCCAAATTTTTCATGTTTAATTTGTGTGCTGGTGTGGAGAAAAATTTGGGAGTTCATATAGTCTCATAAATGTGTATCATCGCTTGTGACAATCATGTGAAACTATACACACGGCAGCGGACATTGAAAATCCAGTATAAACACTCACCTCAGATTGTTAATTTGTAGTTCACGTTTCTTGGCTTGCGTCAACAGGTCCTCGTATCTCAACGAGAGCGATTCCACTTCCTTCATCATGGCCTCCTCTTCGGTGGCATCGCACTCGGTGAGCAGCAGCTCCGACAAATGTTTGGCCAGCTCCAGCGTCTGACCAGGCTTCGCGCCGGCCCTGGCGATCTCTTTCGCAGCGTTGGCCAGCTCCTCGCCGGTGGAGTCCTCTTTAATCTCCGTCAGCAGTGCGCTTCTCAACACTTCGAGGGCCTCCGACGTCTCTCTGACGGCCGTGGATAGTTCCACGCGGTACGTCTCTTTTGACGTCAGCGTGTCCACTTGCAGAGCGGCGTCCGTCTCCCATTTCAGTGTGTCCACCTGTTGGTGGATACCGTATGAATTAGCAGATATATGTATATCAAATAAAAAATAATAAACAGAAAAAAAGTATATACATACGAGTATATGTCAAAAAATAAGTATTACTTCTCCAATATATGAATAAAAAAAAATCGCATACAACTGTGTGAATAATAGCCGTGAAACGGTCTATATAATCCATATCACAATTCTAATCTTCTCTTAAATAATTTGATATAAAGATAACAATGCCGGAGGTCTGACACCAAAGAAATATTCTTATTTACTACTAATCCGTGTCACCTTATAACTTAAAATACACTGGACGCTTTTATCAGCGACAATGTGTCACCTGCACGGCCGTGTCCACGTCGCCGACCACCTCCTCGCGCGCGAGGTCCAGCCTGGCGGTGACGTCGGCGAGCAGCGCGCGGTACTCGGCGACCATGTCCGACACTCCCGGGATGCTGGCCACCGCCGCTGCCAGTCTGTCAGCGTCCGCCACCAGCGCTTGGCATTCACGGAGCTCTTCCTCAACACCCTTGGATAACAGAACGATGTAATGTGATTATTGCAATCGTTACAACCCATATTTAGTTGTTTTACTCGTAATATTTATTTAAGAGACCCAGGGATAAATGCAAAGCTAGCATAAATTTTAAGTCCTCAAGGGAAGTTCGTTTTGAAAAATTTTGTTGCTTTACCTCATGAGATACAAAACGTCCCTGGTATTAATTTCAGTTATCGTTTACAGAGCGAATAATTTCAAGACAAACTAAGAATATTCAAAAATACTGCTTGCTTCTATCATTGTTGATACTGAAAAGTTTGCGTTTTAAGTGAAATAATTGGATACTTACATCCAACTCCTTCAAAGTGGCAACCTTGTCCATAGGTGTCGGCGCAAGATGCAGGGCTCGAGTGAGTCGCACGTCCGCCTCGGCCAGCGCGACCACCGCCCGGCCGTGCGCCGCCACAAACCGTCGGTGTGCGTCGGCTCCGGCGGCATCGACGCGGCCACGCAACTGTTGCCAGCGACGGACCGCAGCTCTCAACCTGGCAGCATCGTCGGCTCCCGCTCCCCGAAGCTCCACACCTCGAGCAGACGCTATCCGACTATAAGAGTCTTCCAATTTCTTCACATCCTCGTCCAGGGCTTCTAAATCTTTTGTCACAGCGTTAGATACAGTTTCATCATCGCTTTCACCACGTTGCTTTCGTATCTCTATTTTTTCCACTCTCTTCTCGATGGAATCAAGCTTCTTTTCAACCTTAGAAAGCAATGATACTGCAAGTTCGGCAGATTTGCGCACCTCTTTCAAGGCATTCTTCCGCTGTTCAGACATTTCACAGATGTTCTTCCACTTCTTCTCAACAATTTCCACTCCGGTATGCAGGTTCCTTAAATCAAAGTTACCTTTGAGGATGTCCGGGTCATTAAATACAAGCTCGCAGAGGTTCAGCGTTTCGGCAACTGCACCGCTCTCGTTTTCAATACTCTTATGTATTTCGTCACGGTCTTGGAACTTGTCATCGATGGATTTCGTCGTCAGTTGCTCGAGGACGATCGTTGCAGATAGCTTAGATTCTATTGTATGCAACTTCAGTCTGATTTGTGTTAACCGTTCCTCAAGTTGTGATATCGTCTCTAACAGCTCCTTGATCTTAGCGATTCTACCTCTGCCAGTCTCTTGAATTTTATGCCAACGTTCCTGTAAATCCTTTAGTCGTTCTGCTGTACTCAAACTGTAAGAATTCTCGTCATTCTTGGACAGGTCTACAATTACGGCACCGGTTTCACACAACCAACCAAATTCACGCTCTTTCATAGCGGTTTCTGCTTGTATGTCAGAATTTAGTCTTCGGATTAAATCTTGAGGATCTAAGGCCCCTATGTCACTATTTGAAGCAGATGTTTCAAGCCGTGATTCTACAACAGTCATCCATTCTAAGAACCTAGTTAATCGGGATTCAAAGAGTGTATAAATGTCTAATCGTTCTTGTAGTCGATGAACTACTGTGGAAAGTTGATGTTCCAAATCAGCCCTTTGTTGTCGTAGTTGCCAAACCTTTTGACTTACTATTCTAATATCCTGTGGAATGAGACACTCTTTCAGTTGCTCTTGGGTGACACTCAAAGCTTCTATTTGAGTTTCGCTCTTATCAATTTTTGCCCGTAGTTCAATATATTTATCGATCGCCTTTTTCAGTTGTGGCCTGGAAAGGTGATTCTCGTCAGAACATGGCATAATTTGTTCTTGCGTCCGATTATAAAGTAAAAGGAGATCTTCGGTTACAGTTTCGTATTGCTCTACGAGGCTAAGTATTCGAGTAAGGAAATCGCGCCACGTGTCCAGGCTTGCTTGTAAGTTATCAACTCTTTTAACGATACCAGCATATTCCATTCTTACTGATGCTCCATATGCGTCCTCGGTAAATTCTAATACTTTTTTGAGATTATCAAGTAATTTTTCCGTTTGTTTTCTAAATTCCGGAACTTTATCTGAGAGATTCTGTATCTGGGCCAATATATTAATAATTCTCTTCATGTGAACGTACCGAAGTCTTAATTTCTCCTTTTCTCGTTCCACCTCCTTGAGCCATCTTAGGAGTTCGGTGTAGTTTTCTCTGTAATCATCCCATGCCGCAATTCGAGTGCATATTTCTTCATGTCTTTCTACAATCCTTGCAAGAGTTTCATTGTGAAGGTTTGTTAGAGCATCGAATTTGTCCGCCAGATCTCTATTTTTCATTTCTCTGTTTTCATTTATGAGTATAGATCTCTGTGACGCCAGAAGATTTCTGTGCACTCGACATAGCCGACGGTGTTCTGTAAGGTTTTCATAGTCAGCAGGAACTGAACCCGATAAGAATGATTGCAGATCTATTAAGTATTCGTGCCATAACTTTAGAGCTGTCGCAGCATCTCCCGATTTGACTAGAGCTGTCGACAATCTATGGTAGTGAAGGAATGTGTCCCTGAACATGGCCTGCCAAAGTTCTAAGATTTTCACTATGCTGTCTTCATCAACGACTTCTCTGTCGATATCTGGGAGCTCAGCCTTGGCGGGCGCAATGTCCGCTTCACTCTTCCCTAACGTAATTAAATTTTCTCGTAGCGCTATCAGTTTATCTTCTATTATTTCTACATCTTCGGTCACTGGCGTGAGATCCTGCAACAACATGATCCGAATGTTTAACTGTAGTGTAATATATGTGGACGCTAAATATAAATCAGTCGCGTGCGTTCTGAGCGCGCAGTAGGTACCATTTTGGAACCAAATACGTGACTGGATATTAAATAAAACAGTTACAGGAACCGTTACGATCTCATAAGGAATTCAGAAGGGAATGACCCGACCAACGTATTATGACACGTACCTCCTTTACAACCAGTTTTGGGATATATACGAAGGGTCACGAGTACTACAGTCTAATAATAACAACTGTTTTCGAAGTTTTTTGAGTAATTACTGTTATTATGATTTTCAACATTTTAAGAGGAACGACTCTACCATAGATAATTAAAATTTAATAATAAAATCACAATTGAAATTTTCAATATAATTAACAATGTGTACAAACCTGTCTCATGTCGCAGAACAACTCCTTGGCGTGCTGCGCTTTGGCTCTCGCTAGCTGCCTGGCTTCACCCAGGTCCGCCAGCGCCTGCACGGCGCCCGCCATGAGCTGCATCCTTCTGGCCAACACGTCCGCGTCCGCTTGCAACGCTCTGGAGCCAGTTTCCGCCGCCACCAAAGCTGCCAGAGACCGTAGTTCCGCCACTCTTGGCTCTTGTTCCAGACATGCCTGTGATAAAAATATATTATCACACACGGTGAAGATTAATTCGTTTATTTGAATCTGATATGATTATGTCATGCAGATATGCTGAGTGAATTAAAACTAGAGTTAGTTGTTTAATTCATGAAATAATTTGTATAGTATTCAAACTATGTAGTTCCTAATGATTTAGAGAAATTATTTCTGAAGATAATGTGAGAAATGAAATAATGTGAGAAATGAATAGAATTGTTGTTTTGTTTTAATTAATACCTGCTAGCAGATTATAAACACACTTAAAATTATTTATATATAAAAATTTTAAGTACAATTAAATAGAATACATTATACTATATTCTATTTTCACAGTTCAATATGACTATTTTAATTACAACGCAGGTGTGCGCATTTTCAGATATGTACCGATACATGTGTACAAGAAATGGGCATTTTGTTGAAAAGCGACACATACATAGGTACATATGAATTATATGAATACGGTCACACTAGTACGATACAGGTTAGATACACGACCAAGACATCGTTCCGTTTTATCTAACTCGAATTTTAGTTCAAGGGCCGGTGACGTAAGTGTTTACCGGATTTATGTGTTATTTGTATACAAGCATTCGTGTATATACTTCTATGTACATCTTCTATATTATGTATACACACATTGGTAAATTTTCCTTCCGCATTACAACGGTAAAATTCCACAAGCAAGTTTATGCTGATAATGTTCGTTTAAATAATATAGAGTCCCGTATAATATAACATGGACATGAATTTTTGTGGCGATAAATTAGGTATATTGTAACCGCGTTCGATGGTTGTGGATTAGATTCCCATCCAAAACAACACGTCCCTGAGATGAACACGAGAATTTTATCAACGACGTATATTTTGTTTATCATCTATCACTTACTCGTTCGAAGACACACAGATTGCCGACCTGCCTTAAATTCAGATAGCCGTGTGTGAGTTACTCAAAGTTATTGTAACCATCATTGGTAATGTGTTCATGAAAAGCGTGTTTTGTTTAGCAACAACGCAATGACGATTCAATACTAGAGCCAATAAGAGGTCGTATCAATGAGCTAACGAAACACTGCGTGTATGTGTCTTAATATCTCCGATGTCGTCGCGTGATAATATTCACCTCGTTTTTAAGTCATGCGTCTCTAAATAGAATCATATTAGCATGATGGTGAGCTGTGCGTGAACAAACCTATATGGATATAAATTTTACGATTTCTACACTGCATCAATGAAAAAAAATTATGCAAGAAATTTTTTATTTTAGAATATATTAATTAACACACAGCATAGTTATATAAGTATATTGAAAAGTTCAAAGTTCAATATTTGTTAAATCAAAGCACTTACAATGAACTTTCGACAAATCTACAACATTCAATTTGGACGTACGAATTTCAAAATTCCTCAATAAATAGTCTTAATCATACAGTTATGTGATTCTTACACGACGATAATGTCAATACTATTTATGTAATTAATCATAAAATAAGGAACGACAATACAACAGAACAATTTATTCTTAGACATCATGATACAAAAATCTTCGGGCAGTATTCTTAGAACATGCCAAGTTCAATAGATTCGAGCAATACTTCAGTTTTATTACTCGTCTGACGGCCACGCCACGTGCAAATATTACTGCTATCGGAAATTCCATTACGGCGACCGCATCCGCATGCTGTATTTGTGAAATGTTTCCTGTTTTAACTGGTATTATGAATTAATTAACAATTATTAAACGGTTACAACGACGTCGGCTACTGGTATAATATTATCTGTCCTAGGAGTATAAAGGAAAACGTTAAAACAATTTTAATTTTAAAAAATTGTTGAAAGAGTTTTATTAATATAATTATACCTGTTTGCCGTTATTCTTTCTGTACTAACATTTGGAAATTTATTATTATTATTAATTGAAATAAATAAACGGATGAAACATGCATAAATTAATGCCTCGCACTGTTTCTTACTGATAACTTATAGACTTATTTACATATAGGTTTACATATTTATATGTTGTTCATATATAGGCTCGTCCAGTCCATAATGAACCTGATCGTTCAAACGAAGGTCGCGGGTTCGATTTCCATTGGAGGACAAAAAAGGATTCGTGTGACAAGCCATTGTTATAGGCGATGAGCCAAGACACAGCCTGTGTCTGAATATAAAATTATTCAAATATATATTCAATAGTTTACACATTCTAATGTCTTGCATCAACCGCCTGATCAGCGCTGCCGCTGAGATCTGTTTGTGTGAGTGACGTTCCATGATCACCTATTCATCGCAGATCAAAGTTATCGTATAGCCGAACATACGATATTATTTAAAGACGTGTACGCTGTATCAACATTATAGACCTTTGGCAGTAGTTCTCCGCTCAGCTCCGCTTGACTTCAACTTTATATAGTTACGGATGTTACAGCTGTTAAATATATACATACAATGTACCTAGTTAACTTCGTGATAAAAAATGAAACATAATAACAGAAATTAATTATTAATTATCGTTAAGGATAACATTAATACTAATAATAGATGTGGCGCAGTAGATATAATACTAGATGTTAAGGCATAAGATATGCGTCGCTTTCGATATGAAACGAAATTAAACTACCTACGAGTGTCTTACGCATTTGAAAACCTTATAATATTATTGTTAATCTGTAAATTATTTTAATTACTATTGTATCCATCTGTGTAGCTTATTATCACACGTTGCGTTTCTAATAAAACTGAAGGAAATTAAACATTTATATATGAAACGAAAATCACGATACATTAATACGAATGTATAATATACAAATCAGGTACATATACATCATCATCATCATCATCATCATCATCATCAGCCTATTCTCATCCACTGCTGGACATAGGCCTCTCTAATAGCACGCCACTGAGCTCGATCTTCAGCTCTTGGCATCCAACCGCTGCCAGCCACTTTGCGTATATCGTCACTCCACCTAGCCTGAGGGCGCCCTACACTACGTTTGCCA